>CM048822.1:20178846-20329773 GCA_026586065.1 Dioscorea zingiberensis
ATGTATATTAACTTATTACAGTCCTAATACAGGTCGTAGAATGTACCCAACATTTATGTGATAGGTCCAGTGTACTTTTGGATTAGGTCCTCAAGTAGTTTATATGGTTTTGGTACATGTGACACACCTAATTGTGCTTAGTTTATTTTTGGTATATGTGACACAATCTCTAATTTTGCTAAGTGTTGACCTAACAAGTCCCATATAATTACACCCAACATTATTTCTTAGGACCCATATAATTTTTGATCAAGTTCTGTCTCTTATATCTTGGTAACACCTAATTTTGCTACCAAAGTTGGACCTACCATGCCACAGAATGGTCGTTACCACATTTATTTTTTTTGTTCCAACGTATCTTCTAAATCCAAGTCCTTTGGTGCTAGCTTATTTTAGGTACATAACATTTACATTATCTAATTTTTCTAAGTGTGGACTCTAATTTATAGGTCCTAGGAATGCACCTTAATATTTATTTGTTAGGGTTCACATAATGCCTTCAGACTAGGTCCTTATTATTAGCTTATTGTAGGAATAGAACATCCTACACACCCTAATATGGGCCTCTAGAATGCAAATCCCTACATTTATTTGTTACTTATAATGTACCTTTTGGATTAGGTTCTTGTTAGCTTATTCTTAAATTTAGGTAATGTTATACACCCTAATTTCGCTTAATGTTTGCATATAAGCCTCATGCTAAAATATCTCATTTTTTAAATGCCATTTCAGTGATCATTTTTGTATATTTGTTTTTACACGTCATATTTTGAAAGTTCGAGATTAGGGGCGAAAGTTTTGATGGTAGAACATGTAGGTGTGTGCGTGCACACACACTTCAGTGTTTTGTGGGGAGCAGACATGCAAATATGATTTTTATGGGTGTGTATATGTTAATTCCCTTTGAAAATAATTAGTAGGATTAATTTTTTTTCTTAATATAAGAGCACTAACCACTTCAAAAGTATTTAAAAAGTTGGGTTTATTTAGTTACAGAGGTGTTTCTTTTCTTTTCTTTCCCTTTTCTTTTTCTTGGGTAGTTTTTCTATTTTTTTTGATAGCAAAATGAGTTTCCAACCTCAATCCATCAGGTAATCTTATTTTATAAAATTGGAACCAAATAGGTAGACATATAAAAATATATTTACCATGTCAAGTTATTTATTATTCCTATGAGTTAATTTACAATTTTCATATTTCTTGTATTGAAGAAACACAATAATATTTTCATAGTTAAAATGAGAATCAAGTGGTAATTGGATAAAAAGAAAAATTACAAATGTGTGAGTCTCTCCATATATCAAGGAATAACAAAAGGTACATAATTTTTGTCAGTAATAAACTTACACTTACACCTACTTAAACAAAATCAATTCCTGCAACGCTATCTACTATTGGTTATGATGTTAGTTTATCCAAAAAGATATTCTTGAAAAGGCAAACAATCATTTAGGGTAAAGAAATTACTCATTTTGTACAAATAATGAGAATCCCCTACTTATGCAAGGCCGTAAATCCTGGTAGTGATGTCTCTTGCATGAGGAGTTTTTGTCTTACTGATGAAAGATTGTCCATTCATTAGCATGAAAATCTGCAATGTAGGGTTAGGTAAATATTTAATTTTTTGACCAAGACATTCATTGGAAAAATAAAGCACAATCTAAAAAGAAAGGAAATAGTGGATAAGAATCATTATAGTTATTGAAGAATAATGATGTATCTGCTGCATTGCACAAATCACCCATAAATAGTGTAATTTTTTTTTAAAAAAAGGGAGGCATCATATATCAATAATACACAAGAACAATAAAACTGATATAGAAGTTTTTCTACTCCACCTTTTGCAAAATCATTAGTCAAAAGAATTAGTATGATGACACTTGGGAAATTAATTGCGTGAATGCAAAAATTGGAGTCCCATTTTTAGCTGAACTAACATTCACCAATGAGTCACTCTGCTATGCATATGGAAAGGATATGATGTTGATATAATGTAATAATGAAAATTGAAATACTATTTAAAAGAATTATCGGGACAACGTGGAGTCTCAATTTCAAATTTGGTAAATAAGTTTTGCCCTCTACCAACAATCCATGTTATTCTATAATCCTCAAATTGGTTAACAATCACATAATTAGGTGAAGCTAATTGGATTGTGTGTATATATACTATTGCATTTTCCTAAACAATATGCTATTTATTAGGGCTAATAGTTATTCTGGTTTTTACTCCAAGTCACGCATCCTCTGGAGTAAGATAGCTATGAGTGTTCTTGTGCCACGGTTCTCCCTAATGGCTAGTCAACTTGCACTTCATAAGTGGGCACATTCTTGCTTTTTACATGCATTGTCGTCAACATTTTGAGGTTGGAATATTAGAGTGAATATGTTTCAATCCCCTTTTAAAGATAATGGTATGCTCTGGAATCAAGGATAGTATGAAAAATTTTGATAGCCTTTCGCACCCTAACGTCCCAATTTTGGGGCTCTCATCTTCCCTCATGTTTTTTACTTTACTCACTACTCACGGTTTTTCTCTTTATGTATCTCATTGTTCCTTGTATGGTACTTACTTGCAGGTTATCCCTTTGAAGGACTTTACATTATTGGCCGTAAGTGTAGCAGGTAATTCAACAATGAACCAATGCTCAGTAAATTATGAAACATTTTTTTTCTTTTGAGATTGTGCATAAGGATGAAGATAATTATATTTATGGGATCGAAAATACCCGCCTTACATTGTGCTAGTGATTCGTGAAAAGTACCAAACAGTGTATCAAATCACAAATACAATTTGTTTTATTTGTTTTGAGTTCTAACTCTCAATAGAAGCAAGCCTCTATTGTTAATTACCCAAGACGTATTCTTGGGAACCCATGATTAAGGGCTCTAGTGCAAATAGAGACAGTTTAATTGTTTTCATGCATTAAGAGTATTTTGGTAATTTTGATTATTTGAGTATGAGTTTGTATTAAGTTTTGTGACTCTTAACTTGATCAAATTTTATGTTACTTATCTTGATTATAATTGGCCATATATTGTGATAACCAAACTTGAACACCAATCGATGTTTAGAGACTTTTGTGAGAAAAGTAGTGGTTCTTGCCAAGAAAAATGTATCTTGTGCCATTGTGTACTTAACAAAAGAATTGCTAGCCAACATTATTTTCTTCTGTCTTTGCTTTGAGACTTCATGTCGAACCATAGATTTACATAGTAGAAAAGAACTGCCATCCATGAGGAGGGGGTTATATAAACAGAATGGACTGCATGAACATTTGCAAGAGATTTAACTTTTTTAGGGTTTATCTCTGAATTAACCTTTTAAATCAATCATTTGGTTACTCTCAAGTCCATGTATATCAAAATCAACAAACTTGGGTATTGTGACTGTCTCTATCAGATGCACATATGATATTAGAATCATTCTCAAATAAAGTCAGATAAGCTGAAGTGCTGCCATTTACTTCATAATAATTTCATTTAATGTCTGCTATGACTGAAGTGCTACAAATGCAGTGCTCTTGCTAGAGGGGTTTTCATTCATTTATAATCATATGTTTTAAGTTTTTGAACAATAAAAGGATGAGAAATTGCTTACATGCCCCTACAAAAGTATGTAATTGCCTAAATGCCCTTGCAAAAGTTATATTTGCTTACATACCCCTGTAAAACATGTTTTATTGCTTATATACCCCTACAGTTAGCAATTGCTAGAATTTTGAGTTTTAACCATAGTTAAAACATGTTTAAATACCCTTAAGCTTTTCAAATAACTCAAGCCTACAAAATAAGAAAAAAATTTAGAGGGTTATATTAGCAAACCTATTTTAGTAATTTTCCCTTATTCCATCCATTAGTTTAGCACCATCAAGGGTTAAGTTAACCACAATGGTATATAAGAAAAAATAAATCGATTTGTAGAGGTATACAAGAAAATATCATTTTTACAGCTTATTTAAGCAATTCCGAACTTTTATAGGGATCAAGCAAAAACCCCTATAAGGATCATGGTAGTTTAAGATGTGATAGTTAAATGAATTGGTTTGCTTATGCTCCCAACAGATTTTTGATTAAGTAAATTATAGTTTTGTAGCTTAGCTAATGTTCCAGGAGATATATGCTATTGGAATTGATGCAGATAGAATTAACATAAACTCTCTTTCTTAGTATTCTTTGCTTTTACTTTAGCATTGTTGTTTGTGGCCTCTATTTTCTCTGCATGCTCTGGATCTACAAAATGGCTTTTCAGGAGCTGTCAATGGATGGTAGTTTGTTGTGGAAATAAGTATCATGCTTTGGACCAAT
Organism: Dioscorea zingiberensis; assembly: GCA_026586065.1. Taxonomy (NCBI): domain Eukaryota; kingdom Viridiplantae; phylum Streptophyta; class Magnoliopsida; order Dioscoreales; family Dioscoreaceae; genus Dioscorea; species Dioscorea zingiberensis. Next base: position 20,183,155 of record CM048822.1, read on the forward strand.
TTGTATTATATATAGGGTGGGTAGATTGAGTTCACAATTCTCTCAAATAGGTTCTAATCCTTTCACAAGTTTTTAGTGTGTTTTGGATTCCCCTGTTTTGTAGTAATTCCTTGTATGTTAAAGTTTTGTGTGATCTAGTTGTTATATCTGGAGTTTTGATGCATCTATTGCCTACGAGTAGTTTATGTCAATCTAGTGATGGATTAGTATTTTGATTTTAATCCATGTTTAAGGAATTAAGATCATGGATTATGTTAATTTTTTTGAGGCCCTTCTTATTAGGCTTTCATTCCTTGCTCTTTTTCTATTGAATTTCATTGTATTTTGCACTGTTTTCATTAATTTAAGCTGTATGTGGGTTGCAAATAGGGGTGGGCACCAAAAACTGAAAAACTGAACAAAGCGAAAAAAATTTAACCAAAAAATTTGGTTAACTGAACTGGTTAGTTTGGTTTCAGTTCGGATTTTTTGAATTTTTGGTTTTTTGGTTTTGGTTTTGGGTTTGAGAAAAATTTGGTGTTCTGTTAATTGAACCAAACCATAAATATATATTTTTTTAATAATATATTTTATATATTTTATGTAATTTTAAAACATGGGCTTGCATTGGTTCACCAGTTAAGCTCTATGGTTTTGGTTATGAGTTCAATCCTTGGCAACAACATCTTCAAGAAGACATACACAAGTAAAAGAAGAAGCATAAAACAGGTTGAGAGAGAACTCATACATGGGTAGGAGAATAAACTATAAAAATAGTGTGGGAAGAGGAGTTTATGGGAAGTGATTTTGAATATTTAAATCCCTTATTTTTGGTCCATATAAAATTGAATTTTGTGTTGGAATGTAAATGAAATGGTTTGGAACTGCTATTTTATAGTGATGGCTAGATTATTTGTATATTAATCTTTGCTGATTTATGATCCAACCTCTTTAGGATCATATTGCACGGTAACTTAAGCTGTATGTTGAATGCCATTAGAGTTTGTCGGCACTCTTGTAGAAAGTTGGTGGCTTTACTAATGTATGGTATCCTAGGCATTTGCATTACATAGGTGTGGATTCAAGAGAGGGTGGAAGATCTTTTATTTATTTAGTGTGTATTAATATAGTAAAAACACTATTGATTAGTACATTCATTTCAGGAACACGATGTTATTTATAAACAACGCTCAGATTCTCTTAATGGTTTTGTCTGATGTTAAGATGCTACCTTATTATATTGTTTAGGATATTTGCATTTAGTTCTCTCATGAAAGGCTAAGCCAACTGCATGTTCTAGTTTAAGACCTATTAAGTATGGGATAGTGTTGATTTAATTCTTGAAGTCTTTATTATTATGGGATTATTAGCATGTCTTAGGAGAATTTAGACTATAATTACTATGTTATTAAGTACATGCCCTTGTCATATTCTAGATCATTGTGGAGAGAGTTAAGTGGAGGGTTTATATTTTGTTTCTAGATCATTTAGTATTTGGATTATGTTTAAGTGTTAAATCTTTTATAAACCCTATATAAGTTAGGAGTTGTAAGGTGAACCTTTTATTTTGCGGTGGATTCTAGATTTCTTGTTATCGGATCATTTGTTTAGTTCAAAACCTTACATACCTTTCTAGACATTGTTTAGTTATGTGAACATGTTTGAGGTCTAAAGTGCTTGCGGAGCTAAACATTACAGGTATATGATTATTTTGCCACATTTTGATTCAGAGCATTGTAAATTTAAGTGGTATCAAAGCTTTAGATCCATTTTAGTCCTTAGAGTTGGAAAAATTCAGTGATTTAACTTTCAGGAATAATTTTGAGTATTTCTTTATAATTTTTTGAGTATATTAGATATTAAAAAAATGTATATTAGATGTTGAGCCTAATCTTGCCTATGGACAGAGGGATATGGAGACAGAGAATCCATATAGCCGACCCCATCTAGTATGGGATTAAGGTTTGGTAGTTGGTTGTATACTAGTCAATTATTTTTAAAGTATATAATATAATTTGAATTTTAATAGTTTTAATTTTTATGCAGAGTATCTCTGCGTTAGAACTTTACGTGTAACTTAAATGATCTTATGGTTGATAATCATTGGTTGTTGGGATGGATTATAGTTTGGTTGGAGGATATGCGGTTAAGATGAGCTCTCGCCGTGGAGCAACGCTATCTTTAACAACAAGAATCTACCATCTACTTGTTTGGTATCTTAGGCGGATAGTTTTGCAAGTTCTTGGAGAAATATTTGTAAGTTCAAGAGGTTCACTTTTCACCATTTTAAGACTTGACCAACCTTAATGTTGAGTGTTGGATACTCGAGATGGAAGAGATATTTGTTGTTCTGGAGTATACTGAAGAGGAAAAGATTAGAAGATATTTGCAAGAGAAAGCTACTTATTTCCTAAGAGATGAGTTGCACATTTGTGAGTCTAGTCGAGGCTATGCCATATAATAGTTTTGCTTGGTCTTTTACATCAAAGTACTTTCCGATAAATAACTTATTATTATAAGAGAGACAATTTCTCAACTTTACTTAGGATAGCTTGATTATGATGACTATAGGGTTGAGTTTGAAAGTTTTTCTAACTTTGTCCCTTAGCTTGTTGATAATGATGATAATAGAGTTGAGAGATTCGAGAAGGATTTCCGTTATCATATTTGTAGCAATCTAGTTACTTTATGCTAGATTAGGTATATTGAGCTTGTGGATTGTGCAAAGTCCTTGGATGTTATTTGGAAAGATACTATAAAAGAGACCTTTTAAAAAAAGAGTGCTTGGGAGCTTTGGGTGTAGAGTACCACCATACCGAAGGAAGTACTAGGCCCATAATTAATGAGAGCGGCTAGTTTGTTTGTTGAGTTGCCATTGAACCTTTATTCAAAAACCTTGAGGGTCTACTTAGCTAAATCGCCAGAGGCAGACCATTATTGTGGTGCACACCTAAGTGGATTGGCTCTGTACTACTTGTGTATTGTTTAGATGTGAGATTCAAAGACATCAGATTACAAATTGTTCTTAGAGGCCATCGACTTCGTGGAACCTAGAGTAGTGAAGATTCTCATAGTGTACATGTTAAGAGATCTAAGCTAATTTAGGAGTCTTAAGCTAACAAGGTAGTTTTTGTCAGTCAACCATCTTTTTTTTGATACAATGTAACATAGAATGACCTTAGATTCAGGGTTTTGTTTATGTACTAACTCAAGAGGATGTTCATGTCTCTAATGCATTGATTTATAGTATATTGCAAGTTATTTGCATATGCATGTGTGTTTTTTATCATGATATCACTCATACTTTTGTTGTATTTATTTAAGGACATGCCTTACCATCTATCCTATGTAACATGAATTGTGTGTTGATACCTTTATCATAGATGTAGTTGTTATTGATAGAATGTGGAATAGTTGTGTGATTGTTATTGATGATTGAAAATTGTTTACAAATCTTCATGTTATGAATATTAGGACCATGATGTAATTCTTGGTATAGATTGGTTGTTCACTTTTTAGGTTGTTGTAGACCACCATGGTAAGTGTCATAGGGACATAATTTATGGCTTAACTTTTTCTGAAGATCCAACACTTTGAACACCATGTGCGGCGACCGGCTCTCCTAATAGATCCGAGTCAACCTTTATTTCCTTCTCTCGATCAAGGTTCATAAAGCTAGCTTGCCTCTGAATTAGCAAGTAAACTGTGCCAGAGGAAGAGAAGGAAAACATGCAAACACTCAAAGACAACAAGAAAGCAACAAGGGAAAACACACACAAGAAATAGGGCCAAAAGCCAAATCTCTTTATTCAATTTTCAATACATTAATACAAAGCCGAGGACCTCTGCCCTATTTATACAAGTAGGAACTAAGAGATAAACTTTGGTTCCCGGATAGTTACAAATCCGAATTTGATTCTATCTTATCTTATCCAAAAGATAAGCCCACCACTTCGCTACTACAACCGGCGAACTCGACCGACTCATGCCTCGTGAAATTGCAATCGAGTAAATCGCGATGTGCTCAAGACTGCTCAAGGCCTTTGGCGCCAAGACTCGACTTCAGACGCACTCCGCGTGCGTCTGCGTGTTTTGCTCGAACCGCGCATCGTGGTTTAGTCTCTAGGCTGCATGTGTTGCTTTGCTCATGCACTCGCCGCCGCTCTTCAGACAAAGACCCCATACGTTGTTTGCTCCGTGTGTGTGTGCTGCACCCCGTGGACGCTGCCCCGCTATGCGCGCTTCTTGCACCCTCATACTGCTTTTTGTCCTCAGACACGCCCTATACGCACTACATGCCGCTACAAGCACTCAACTCCCCAAACTGGGTGCGCTAAGGCTGGAACCCACAACCTTACTCATGTGCAAGGGTCTGGCAGCAAGAAAGTAGACTTCAAAATCTTGAAGGAGGCAAACTTCACTTTTTTTTAGGAGTGATTGTATTTCATCATCTTGAGTTATCTCTACAATTCAGGCTGAAAAATTGCTTATGATCGGTTGTTCAGGGTTCTTAGACTCTACGATTAAAGTTAAATAGGAATGCCAAATATTAGAGGATATTCCTGTGGGTAAGGAATTCCTTGATGACTTCCTTGATGGTATTCTTAGTTTACCACCTGAAAAAGAGAACATTTTTCATTGAGTTTGATTCTTGGCGCAAACCTCATATCTAAAACTTCTTATCTGATAGTTTCTGCTAAATTAAAAAAGGTTAAAGAAGCAGCTTGAAAAACTATTGGGTAAGGCTTTATCTGACCTAGTGTCTTTTCTTAGGTGTATCGGTTTTGTTTGTCAAAAAGAAAAATTGTACAATGAGATTGTGTGTTGATTACTGGGAGTTCAAGAATATGATTTTGAAGAACAAATGCTCTTTTTAATTAGTTGTAGGTATCTGTGTATTCTCCAAAATTGATCTTTGATTTTGTTATTACCAAATGAATATCAAGGAGGAGAATATAGTTAAAACTAGTCTTTTGTACTTGTTATGAGCATTATGGATTTTTTGTTTTGCTTTTCGAGTTTACTAATACCCTTGCTGCTTTTTTGATTTCAATGAATAGAGTATTTAAGTCTTATTCGGATGACTGTGTCATGGGTTCCATTGATGACATTTTGGTCTATTTGGATAGTCATATGAAGATGAAGAGTATTTGTGGGCGATATGAGAAATCTAATGTAGAACTAGTTATATATGCCAAATTCTTTAACTATTAGTTTTAGCTAGACAATGTGGCTTGGTTGGTCCATATGGTGACAAAGGATGAATTTCTGTTGATCACTAGAAAGCAGAAGCTATGTTGATTGGCAACATCTAAGTAGTGTTACTTTTAGTTGGAAAATGTGGTTTGAATTGTCCACATCGCGATAAAGGATGAATATTTATTAATCACTAGAAAGTAGAAGCTATTGTTGATTGGCAACAACCAAGTGGCGTTAGTGAGATTTACAGTCTTTAGGGGCTAAAGGTTTTCTTTCTTCTAGCATTACCTTTAACTAGGATGACTAAAAAAAGGAACCTATTTTTAGTGGTCTAATTAGTGTGAGCAAAGAAAGGGAGCCTTGGTGTAACGGTAAAGTTTTTGCCTTGTGACCTGGAGATCACGGGTTTAAGTCGTGGAAACAGTCTCTTGCTTTAAATGCAGGGTAAGGCTGCATACAATTGACCTAAGTGGTCTGACTTTTCCCTGTACCCGCACAATGCGGGAGCTTTGTAGCAACCAACTGCCCTTTTAATTAGTGTGAGCAAAACTTGTAAAGGACATGGTGCTTAGTGTCTTCTTTGATTCTCATTTTTTACTTTTAGTGGTGCTGGATTTACCATCTATAATGATGCTTACAAGACTGGGAGGTGTGTCCTTATACAAAATTATAAAGTTGTTCCTTATGAGAATTTATTACTCACCATAATTTGGAATTGGTTACGGTAGTCTTTGCTACAAAGATTTAGAGACACTACTTGCATAAAGAATCTTATGAAATATATACAAATCTCAAAAGCTTAAAGGAGTTGATATGAAGCAAAAAAGATGGTTGGAGTTGATAAAGGATTATGTGTTGACCATTAATTATCATCTTAAAAGGCCAATGTGACAACTGAAGTAGGAAATCCTTTGATAATGTTGTTGTATGGCCATACTATGTTAAATTAACGGTTTGACCTACACCAATTGAAATAATTAAGATGACACAAGAAAAGGATGCTTAGCTCTAGAAGGTTGGGCTTGATCTGGAGTCTGTTTCCCTGACATTGTTCAAGAATATCATAGTGATCATTCTTTGCAGTTTAGTGATTAGGTTTGTGTGGTGAATGATCCAAAGCTAAAGAGAAGTTGTGGAAAAAGTCCATTACACCAGTTATACTAGAAGCACTAAAATGTATAAGAATTTGTAGAGTATCTTTTGGTCGAGCAAGGGAGCTGCTCTACTTGAGTGAGTTGACTTCCCCACTTCGAGCAGTTTATTTTTCTCCAACCGCAAAGTGACACTTTCCCCACTCAGGACTTTTGAGATTTGTAGTCAACCCCACTTTAACTTTTTAAACACCGAAGTGGATGAAGTGGGGGCCTTATAAAAAGCCCACTTCCATCCACTTCAGTGACAACCCAGAAGTCTGAGCCCTAGATCCCTATTTTCACGGCCTAACGATCCAGTAATCAGATCTAGCGTCCCGGCGATCCGAGGACCAGATCCAATTCCCTAAAACTTTGTATGTAGTCAAAGTTAACTTTGTGTTTCCCATTGTGTTTCTCTTTTGTGGCTTGATGTTTTCGAGTGTGCTTAATGTTGCTCATCTATGTCTATGTGGTTAGTTAATTTTTTTTTTCTTGAAAATCCGTATTTTGATTTGTATTCCAGTAAAGTTCTTCTCATCACAATTAGGGAGTTTCTTTCAACTTTGTAGATAGTGAATGTTAGTTCTGTGTTTTCCTTATGGGCTTATTGTTGTTTGTTTATCTTGGAGGTTTGTTAATGATTCTTAAATCAGTTTTTGATGCCAGTTCTTCTGACTAGAATTAGGGGTCTTCGTCGATCTTTGTAGTCCGTGAATGTTTACTCTTTGTTTGCCATCATTTTTCTCTTCTTTGTCTGAATGTTTTTGAATGTGCTTACTGTTTCATCTGTATGTCTTGGAGGTTAGATAATAGCTCCTAAAATCAGTTAGTATCTACTAATGTTTTTTATTATAATTTTTGACTTGTCCCGAACTCACTTGCCAAGGGATGTTATTTCTAGGTTTTACCATTGTGTTTCTTTTTTGATTATGAAATATAGTGCTTTATATGTCATGCTTGTTTATAGAGTAGGTTATGGGGCACTAGTTAGGGTGCTCATTAATGTCTTGGGTTTTATCTTAAGGTCAAGGGCTTATCCACTTTTTTGGGTGCTCATTAATGCCTTGGGTTTTATCTTAAGGTCAAGGGCTTATCCACTTTTTACCTAGAGTCAATAATGCAATAGGATGCCTATAGTTATTAGAAGAATAAGCTCCTTCAGTATACCTTCATGGTGTGATCTTGAAACTTAACCAAAGTTTATGGTGAGTTTTTAGGAAACTGTTATACTTAACCTTTAGGACGACGCAAGACAAAGGTAGGGTATTGACAAAAAAATAAAAATGAAAAAAACAAGTGATTGCCACCTTATGCATGCTTTTAAAATTTTTCATCCCTTTTTATGTAGGTCTGGGAGGGTTAAGGATGCCTTTGACGATGTCGTCTACATCAAAACATTAGTGTTGGTGACCATGGTCGTCATATTAATCGTGTTGTTTAATCGACGAGGATGATACACATTACGTTGAGAGCCTTCTGCGGTTAGGAATATCCACAATAGTGTGCACATTCGCCGAATATTAGATGGAGTTCATAATTGTGTTGAATACATAAGAATGACGAAAAAACACGTTCATGAGTCTGTGCTATGTGTTATGAGAGCGAGGTCATTTAAGGGATACTATCCACATACCTATTGAGGAACAAGTGGCGATATTCTTGCATATAATAGGGTACCATGCTAAGATTCAATTAATGAAAATTGATTTCATTAAATCAGGTGCTACTGTGAGCCGGTAGTATAATGCCATGCTTTAAGCTATATGCAAAATCAGAGATGAATTTGTGAAGCAACCAGACGCTTCACTACATCCTGATATAGAGTTTAATATAGAGTTTAACCCAAGTTTTTTTCTTACTTCAAGGTATTATCCTCATTAATTTCTTATTGACTTTGAAAAATTCTACATGCTTTAGTCAACCATCTATCTAATAAGCTTTAACTATTTATGATTGTATTGGATTCCTTGATAGGACATATAGATACAAGGGTGGTTGTAGATTTCCACAACAAATTTTGGGGCCGCAAGGGAATCACACAAAATGTGCTTGTTGCGTGCGACCAGGACCTGAAATTTACATATGTCCTCGCTAGTTAGGAAGGTTCGGCCAATAATACCTAGTTTTGAAGGATGCATTGTCCCACTCATCGCCGTATAGCTTATCTATTCCTCCAAGTTTAATATCATAGTCGATATCGTATCCTTTATTTTTGTTAAAAAATTTATAAACAATCTTGAAAAACTTATCCATTTTTATCCTAGGTAAATACTATATTGTTGGTGTCGGTTACATAACAACCAAATGGTTCATATCCCCTTATCGAAAAGTTAGATATCATCTAAAGGAACAAGTAGGTTGTGCATTGAAAAATGCCAAGGGCTATTTAGGTAGTGTTAGTTTAAGTGGATGAGGATTTACATCTAGGGATGGAGATATACCCATCCAAAAACTTTTTACTTTTTGTTTGTTTGTTTCGTTCCCCATCCCTAAGGATGTGGGCATTCATAAGTACTAGATGACCACATCCAATAGAAAAGTTGGGATGTGGCCATCCAGTAGCTAATCATCCATTCTAATATATAAATATATTTGGCCATCCTTTTTAATTCTCCTCATATAGTGAACTTTTATTAAAATCACCCCTTTCCATGCTCATGCCTTTGCCCACCCGAAGTCAACCTCGACAACCCGGACATTCCTCCGGCTCTATCTTCTGACAGTACCGATAGCCTCGACAACTACCTTGCCTACTCAATCCCTCCCCTCCAACAACCCTAAGAACCCTTTTCTTGCTTCGGCTCCTAACAACCCTCTGTTATTAAGTAACTTTCCCTATTTTTCTTTGATTTAATTTTATGTTTTTTATTTGGTGGTGTGTTGATTGGGATTTCTTGTTGAGTAGGTTTTGATTTTGTTGGTTAAGTTTGGATATACTTCTGATTTGGCAGATTTGATTGGGTTTTGTTATAATTTTGTTGATTTAGGATTTTGGGGATTAAGTTTTCTTTTGATTTTTATGATTAGAGATTGAATGTTGTGTAACCTAAGCAATCTAAGAATGTTAACATGGCCTTTGAAAGTCTAGCAAGAAGCTGTACTTTGTAGGAAGAAAAGGTGAAGAAGAACTAATATCAAGCTAAAGCTGCAGAAAACAGAAGACACATCAATTTATCAAGAGGCCATTGATAGAATCATCAGCTTTAAATTAAGCACAACAAAGCTAATATTTGCTTACCTAGAAATTATGCCATAACTATTCTATATCTTTTCTTTGAAGGGAAAACTAGCGTCATTAAACATGTGTTATGTTGAAGACGTACCGGGCTTATCACCGAAAGTGGTCAAACGTTATGCGCCTCAACCCCCACGCAGGGTTCGAGGCTACCGAGGCGCAAGTCCGGCAGTCCCGCGACGCAGTGTGGAATGCCGCCTACGGATGGCACGACATATTCCCCGCTATAGCTGGATTCGGATCCCCGGTCCCGTGGACGCCTGTGGGTAATCTTAATCTGTCCAGGCAATGACCGCCTGGTTCTTATGTCCCAAAAAAAAAAAAAAAGCAGGTTATGTTGAAGATCTTTCTTGCATGAACTATTTTAATTCTTAAAGTAGGATAAGTTAGATTGTAAATATGTGGAAAAGTCAAGATATTTTAATGTTGTTTTACAATTGTTTTCCTTTTGTTCATAGATGGATGAAAGCACAAAAATATTAGAGGAGGAACAAAATGGGGCTGCCATGGTTGCAGCACTTGCATCCTTTGTCTTATTAAGATGGTATGAAGGGTCGATGCCTATTGATTTAGAAATTATGCGTGATATGTCAAATAATGTGAGCAAGTTAGCTAATGCAATCACCAACAACAACCAAGTGACATTAGCATCAAACCTTTCAAATGAGTGCATGAAGATGATGCAATATGGCTACACCATAAAAGATATCCACCGCCTATTTATTTATTTGAATGCAGACGATATCAGAACTAGGGGATTCTTGGGAGCCGACGATGCGTCGCCTACAAGTTGAAGATTACTTTGGACCCCCGGGGTCACAAGAGTAATCTCATGTGGAAGATTTTAATTTAAAACCATGTTTATGTCTATGTTGGACCATTTGCTTCCCGTGGGACGTATTACCTTTATGTAATCATTAGAATTTAATTTTGCAACTTCTATCTCTGTGTTTTTTTTTCATATGTAAAAGCCTATTGTAGCTTTTCAGTTTTAAGTTTTAGACCAAGTTCAGACCTCTCTCTCTGGAAACAAATCCATCAGTAAATCCAGTAGCATGAATCATCAGATACAAAAAAAAAAGTATCTCATTCTTCAGATATAAACTGATAAATATGATACTTAATAAATCCAGTAATGCTTATCTAACCAATTAGAAGCTACTTTTATATTAAGAGCACAAAAGTGATAAATATAAAGTTCATTTTTCACAAACTTTGGTTTTAAACTGACTGAATAATAAAAAGAGCTTTTGGGGCATGTTTTCCTTTCCCCAAAGCCAAAGGAGTGGACTTTCTAGTCATGATAAGCACTTTCTACGGAAGATGGGAGTACCAGCCAACCAAACCTTGATTAATGAGAGACATTACAAGAGAAGATAAAATGTTTTTTTTTAATTATTATTTTTTTATTTTTATAACAACTTTGACAATTGGAATTCTAGTTGGAATAAGTATGGTCAAATCTCTATAATTTTCTTTATAGCATAAAGATCCCTGTCATGTGATTCATGTATTAAAAAAAATATAAAAATAATAAGGATTTTTTCTCTATTTGTAAAGAAAAACACACTATTACAATCTTTAATATATATGTGAAAAAAAAAACAGATTCTCATAATTTTTTTTTGTATAAACTCAAATATGTTTAATATTCATTAATTGTCAAAATTATGGAACATGATATTTGAAATTTTATTTATGTCAGTAGAAAAAAATTGAAAACACATTAAAAATGCTTACATGTGTATCCTGCCAATGTGATTTAGTTAGCACCTTATGGAACTCTTGGATGATTTATCCTATTATGAACTATATGTTAGGATAGTGGATTGGAAGGAAGAGAGTTCAAGGAGCACAGTATTCCTTACACAAAAGTTATACGGAGTAATAATGGATGGGAAACTACTTGGAAGCTTGAGTTTGAAATGAAAGAGAAATACCCTCATTTGTTTGAGAACTCTATTATGAATTTAGCTAGAGGACTGAACTTTAATTACTATTGTTGTTACCGGTACTCTTACTCTTATTTAAAGATAGGATCCTATGTCTGTTTTTAAGGATTAGATCCGGAGTTTTGATGCCTCTAACTATTGTCTACTAGCCGTTTATGTAAATTTGGTGATTGATTAATATTTTTCCTTTAATCCATGTCTAAGCTATTAAGTTCATGGTTTATGTTAATGGTTTTGAGACCCCTCCTTGTAGGCTTTTATGAGCTTTCACCTTTACTTCTATTGAATTTCATTGTATTTTTCTATTGTTTTAATTGGTTCAAGTTGTATGTGGCATTTCATTATAATAGAATCCTTTCAAAAGAGTATGCCATTTTAATACCTTATGTATAGCTTCACATCATGTTGCAGAAGAGGCTTTTTGATTTGTTGAATTCTTTCACATCAAGCTGCAGAAGCATAACCCTTATTAGTCTGGTGTTTGCCTTTTTTTTATTATTATTATTTCTATCTTAGATGATAATATAGCATGGTTAGTGTCAGGTGATCAAATGTTTTTCTTTGTAATTTACTAGGTTTTGGTTCTCTATGATGGTTCTAAGTTCAATACTTAATCTTAGTCAATACTTTGTGACAAGGTTCTAAATAAAAGTTGAATAGAGAAAACAAAAATAGTTGTTCCCTTGCTAAGAGGTGGACCTCAATGTTCGTGGACAGGTCCTAGGATCGAGTCCCTCCTTTTGCAAGATATGGGCACAGTTGTGTTGAACGGGTTCCGCACCTGCTGCCTATCCTTGACTTCCTTTGGAGGCGCTTGTCGCCTTTGTTAAAAAAAAAAAAAAAAACATTTGAAGCATACACAAATGTAGACAAAGGCCTATAAGAGTACTGTAGGGCCAGAGTAGCTAGAAACTATCTCCAAACTTCTTTGGACTTATCCCTCCAAGTCAGCAACTTGTAAGACTTGGGGTTTGCCCAAGTCTAGCTATCAATGTGCACTAGGCACACTATATGCCTTCATCCAACTTAATGGGTGTTGTTTTAAATGTCTTAACACTTGAAAAATATTCAAGCAACCTGGCTTCAGAATTTATAGAGATTTTTTTTTTTCAGATTTTTATAGTGGTTGCAAGGGTCTTATAAACCTTCACCAGAAGAGTGCGGTGCCCTCATTGAGTCAAGAAAGTGCATGACCTCTAATTCAAATTGCCACAGGTCCAATTGCTTTGATTCAAGCAGACTTTTCCATTTCACCAAATATTTAGTCCTGTTCTTGGTTTTTCCTTTGACCTTTTGATGTAAAATCTTTTCCATAGCCCTTATGAACTCCGTTTGTATTGTATGAGATGTACACTTGGACTTGTTCCTTGATGGATCTGTTGGATCATCATAGCAAGTTAATAAGAAACTCACATGGAATTTAGGATGTATTTGTAGCTTTTCTAGAAGACTGAGTCTGTAGGCAATGTTACCAACTTTCTCTATTACTTTGAATAGTCCTTGAGTTCGTTTACCATACTCATTTGTAATTTCTTGCAGCGAGGTTGCTTCAAATCTACGAGTTAGCTTCTACCAGACTTTATCTCCAACAACAAACTCCAAGTGTCTTTTCTTTGGTCTGTATACTTTATCCTCTTTGCAGCTTTTACAATGGTATGTTGCATCCCTTTGAGCATTTCTTCAGTGTCCCATGTGATTGTAGGTTGTAAGGCACTTAGCACCCATGGACTATGGAACTACTTTGTGCGAAGGTTGGTGTTGAAAATCCAATTGCAGCTTAAATGGGCTCCTTCCCATAGAAGAAGATTTCTACAGGTTATTAGAAAAGTTGGCGATATCCAACAAGAAGATTTCTACAGTAGGTTGTTTCTTGGTCTTCCAGACAATGAGAGAAGAGCCTAGAAAGATGCAATAACCTGAAAGAGCATGACAATCATTTGGATCACTCACCCAAGTAGCATCAGAGTAGGCCTATAATTGAAGTAGTGACTGTTGGGAATCGAAGAGACAGCGAAGGACAGTACCACGAAGATAGCGTAAAATCTGAAGCAAATGGGGATAGAGCACAGAAGTAGGAGAGCCCATAAACTAACTAAGGATATGTATAACTTGAGAATTATCGGGCCGAGTAACAACAAGATAGACCAAATTGCCAACAAGATGGATATAAAGAGAAAGATTTGAAAGTGGTGTCCCATCAGGAATACGAAGTTTTATATGTAGCTTCATAGGTGTAGTAGCAGTATGAGTATCAGTGAGACCAGAACGATCAAGTAGACCTAAGATGTATCGCTTCTGAGAGAGTTGAAACCCATCAGGATAAGAGATGATATCAAGGCCCAAGAAATAGTGTAACTACCCTAGATTAGTCATTAGGAATGTCTCACAAAGCTTCTGCTTCATAAAGGCAATGTGAGTAGGATCATCACCAATAAGAATCATAACATCCATATAGAGCAAAATAATTGTCCGTCCGAGGGAAGAAACATATATAAAGAGAGTTGAATCATGTACACTCGTAGTAAACCCAACTCCCTCAATGATAAATCTGAAGTACTCAAACTAGGCACGAGGAGCCTGCGTGAGACCATTGGCGACAAACCAAACCAGGAGTAGTGACGTACAAGACCAGGGGAGGAGTCATATATACTTCCTCCTGAAGATTACCGTGAAGAAAGACATTCTTCACATCAAGCTGACTGAGCTCCCAACGATGGACAACAACAACAATCAAAGTGCGAATAGTATGTATGTGAGCAACTGGGGCAAAAGTCTCCTACTCCTGCTGAAAACCTCAAGCTACAAGACGCGCTTTTTGGCGCTCAACCGTGCTATCAAATCTGGTCTTCACCTTATAGATCCATATACTAGTGTGAGTGCGAGCTAGAGCATCCAGCTCCTCGGTCATAGCAGCCTACCACTCAGGTGATCCTACAACCTCGCAATCGGTACCTGGCTCATGAAGCCTTATAAAACTGGTGCTAGCTGCAGTAAAATGAACAGGGGCAATAGCAAAGAGCGATCGCAAAGAGAATAGGAGTGAGAAGGTACCTTGTCAACCTGATCAACAATAGGAGGAGTAACTGGAGATACCTCACCAAGTGGGGCTGCAGCAGGAACTCGTCGACTATAGTGGTAGGACAGGATGGTGGTGCAGGAATTAGCTGGTGGGGAAGATGTTGAGAGGGGAGAAGATGGGGAAGGCACTATGGTAGAAGTAGTAGGTAGAGAGGGAGGATCAGTAGAAGGGAGACCAGGTTTGAATAGTCCTCAGAATGAGGGGAAGGAAACATAAAAGAGAGAGAAACAGAGAAAGAGGAGGGTATCATGGACATAGAAGGAGTGTAAAAGGGGGTAGACTCATCAAATGTGACATCACGAGAGATGCGTACACGTCTAATAACAGGGTCATAACACCGATAGCCTTTCTGCTCAAGGCTATATCTAAGAAACAAATATGGAGATGACTGAGCTGTGAACTTGGTACGTACTTGAGAAGGAAGCAACACAAAGCACTGACATCCAAAAATATGAAGATGATCATAACATGGAGGAGAACCAGAGAGACACTCACTAGGGCTACGATCATTAAGAAGAGAGGAAAGTTGTAGGTTTATAAGATAGACGGCAGTACTGACTGCATCAACCCAAAAATGAGGAGGAATAAACAATCCTAATAAGAGAGCACGAGCAGTCTCTAAGATATGATGGTACTTGCATTCAACCACCCCATTCTGGGCATGAGCACCTAGACAAGATAACTAAGGCAAGGTACCCTCAAAAGCTAAAAGGAAGCGGAAAGCCTGTGATATATATTCTCCACTAGAATCAGATCTATCTTGATAGTAGTAGAGAACTGGGTGTGAACCATGGTAGCAAAAGCACGATAGATCGATAGCAACTGACTCCTATAATTCATAAAGTATGCATAAATAAACTACGTGCAATCGTGAACAAATAAAACATAGTATTTATTCCTTCCTTTCTAAATAAAAGGTGTAGAACCCCGTACATTAGAATGAATAAGAAATAAGGAGAAGATGACTTGGACTGACTTGATAAACAGGTTAGTTGTAGCTACCAAGCTTACAACCATGACAAACAATATTCGAATGGGGAGAGATAACTCCTAGACCTCCACAACTCACCAAAGAAGACAAACAAGAGGAAGATAAATGACATAAACAATGGTGCCACTGATGGTATTATATATTTTATCCAAAATATATATTTTTGCATTTTATTAGTTTTAGCCCTAGGACCATTTTATTTGCCAAAATGGCCCTAGGGCTGCCTTGTCACCAACCAGGGTGCTGACTGGAAGCTAACTAGGATTAAAAATAAAATGAAAAAAAATTTTAGGGGAATTAATGAAAAAATAAAACATTTTTCAGTTAACCCCCTTTTTTCTGTATCTTGAGCTAAACAACCTACAAAGAGCCAGTCTTTGGAGCTAAATGATCTTTCCCTAGGACCCGTTTGGTTGGTCTCTGTTGTTTAGCTTCAAAGACGAGCTCAAGGGAGCTAAACGGTCTTTGAAAGACAGTTTAGCTTCCTAAGGCCTATTTGGTTGGTCTTCAAAGACCGCTTAACTTCATGGGGCCTATTTTGTTGGTCTCTAGAGCTAAATGGCCTTTCATAGACCGTTTATCTCCAAGGATAAGCTCCAAGGAGCTAAATGACCTTTGGCATTTAGCTTCCTAGGGCTCGTTTGGTCTCTAGAGCTAAAAGGCTTTCTATATGTTGTTTAGCTCTAAAGACAAGCTATGTGGAGCTAAACGGCCTTTAAAAGGCCAATTAGCTTCCTGGGGCTCATTTGTTGGTCTTTGGAGCTAAACAGTCTTCCGCGGATCCTTTAGCTTATTAGGGCCCATTTGGTTGCTTTCTAGAGCTAAACGACCTTCTATTTGCGTATTAGCTCCAGGGAGGCCGTTTAGCTGTATGGGGCCGCTTTGGGTTGTCTTTAGAGCTAAACGACCTTCTACGAACCATTTAGTTCTATGGATAAGCTCTAGAGAGCTAAACTGTCTCATTGGGCCCATTTGGTTGCTCTCATAAGCTAAATGGCCTTCCACATGCAGTTAGCTCCAGGGATAAGTTTTAGGGAGCTAAACGGCTTGCGGCTCGTTTGGATGATCTCTAGAGCTAAACGACCTTCAACATGGCCTTTAGCTCTAGGGATACCGTTTACCCTGGGGCCCGTTTGGTTGGTCTTTAGAGCTAAACGGCCTGGAGACAAGCTTCAGTGCCAAAGGCCGTTTAGCTTTCTGGGGTCCATTATGTTGGTCTCTAGAGCTAAGTGGCATTCCGCAAACCGTTGAGCTCTATAGATAAGCTCCAGGGATCTAAACGGCTTGCTGAAGGCCGTTTAGCTCATAAGTTGCAGTGGAGGATTAACAGAATGTTTGGTTTCTAGACTCGGGTTGCAATAATCGTATATGTGGCCAGAAGAGTTACTCTCAACTTTAAATGATAATGTTAGATGTAAGTACTATTTGGGTTCTTGTAGCTTTTGGAGATCATTGAGGAAAGCTTCACAGAACCTACACTACTTGCTGCATTGTCTCTGGAAAAGCAAAAGGTGTTGTGAGAAACCCTAAGAAAAGATTATAAATTATTATTTTACATCTTTCAGGGTGTTGATTCTAGTCTTTGAGAAGGTTTCTACATCAAACAACAATGGAAGCATGAGATACACTTATGAAGACTTACAAACAAGAGTGTGGAGATGGTCCACAAGGTTTGTCTTCAAACATTACAGAAACAATTTGAAATTCTTCAGACCTAGCGCAAAAGGGTTGTGCCCAGGCACTAGCCTATGTTGGGCCTATGTGGCATGGCCTGTGGGTCGACATAGCACAAGGCCTGCATGTGCCATGCCGACCCAAGCACACGGACCTACATGGCACAGTTCGCATAGTAACCTAGCGGACCGACCCGCTAGGTTTTCTTTTTCTCTTTTTCATTTTAACCTTTTTTAAACCCTAAAAAATAAATGGAAAATTATATATAAAAAAAACCTTGTTGTTTCCCAGTTTTGAGAAATAGGAACAGAGGAAAATTTTTTTTTTCGATTTTATGACATGTGGTTTCACCCACTAACAAAAAGGGGAAAACAGTCAACGCCATCAAATTCACTTTATGAGGTAGGGGTAAAGTCGGTATTTCAACTGACATGGCTCCATGTGGCAAAAAAATAAAATAAAAAATGTCTCTCCAAAGTGAGGAAAAAAAAGAAACCAATGCTGCGATTTATCACCATAAATCTAACAACACTCCAAATCAAAATCCCTAGAAATCGATCAACCCTATCCCCCAAATTGAATTTCATCCATCCCTTCTCCATCATCTCCTACCTCACTGCGGCCTCTCGCCGGAGAAGGCCCTTGTCGCCGCCATGAAGTTCAGTCGCGAGAGCAATCTTGATATCAAGAGCGACAAGGTCAAAGCCAAACGTGACCCCGATGCCGTCCTCACCTTCTCTCCTTCCTCTCAAGCTTGAAGAAGCGCATCATCCCTCCCTTCGATTAAATCTAATCGAAGAAATTAAATCTAAAAAAACTTCAGATATTTGAACTAATTTTCTCAAAAACTTCAGATATTTTCTCAAAAATCATTGTAATTAAATCTAAAAAAAAACTTCAGATATTTTACACCCCAAGTTTGAAGAAGCGCATCATCCCTCCCTTCGGTTTTCTCAAAACCCTCTTGCGTTTAAACGAGGAGATCATCGTCGGGTGGAACTCTTTGGTGGCAGCAATGGCTACAATTAGGGTTAGGGTTAGGGTTAGGATTAGGGTTAGGGTTACGGTGTAATGAGTTAAAATATTAATTTTTGTTGTTAATTTGTATTGTTTTGCTAATAATTAGTTTAATTATGTTGTAATGACCCACGTCGGTTGAAATACTGACTTTATCCCTGCCTCGTAAAGTGGATTTGATAGCATGGACGGTTTTTCCCTTTTGGTTAGCAGGTGAAACCACATCATAAAATTAAAATACAAAAAGAATTGCTCATTCTATGTCGCAAAACAAGGAAACCGCAATGTTTTTTTTTTTTGGTTGTAATTTTCCCAAACATAAAAAATAAAAACCTTATAACAACTATAAAATGGCTATACTTGAATCTTGGGAATTTTTGGGATTTTTTTTTGAAATTTTTTAGGTTTTTTTTTGGGTTTTCTAGAATTTTTGGTCTTTAGGATTTTTTTTTTTTTTTTTTATTTTGGGATTTTCTAAGGTACATTGATTTTTTAAATTTTTTTCTAAATTTGGTGGGCCCCTACTGCATGTTCTCGTGTTGTGCCTCGTTCTAGGCTAGCACCAAAAATTTCATTGGCCATGCTAGCCCAGCACGATAAGGAGGCTGGCCTTGCCAGCACAGACACTCATAGTGCCAGGCACGAGTTGGACCCTTGGTATGCCAACCTGGCATGAGCCGAACTAGTGTTGTGCCGGCCCGGCATCCCTCGTTTGACACCTATACAAGTACTGTAGATCAAGAGGCTACAGGGCTATCTTTCCAAGAAGGCATGAAGATCATAAACCATGGTTTGGCAACTTTGGTTGTCAGCTATGGAATTTAGAGTTTTTGATGCAAGAAAGCTACCCTATTCCGGCAGATGAAGAGAGCTTTGAGACCTGCCATTCTCTAAAGAACGATGCGCGAAGGTTATCACTGCTAAATGGGTATCCCCGCTGTTCAAACTTAATTTGGACAACTTAGTAGAAGCTGTAGTTCTACGATAGCAACTGCAGAAGCAGCAGCAGCAGCTCTGCAACAAAGTACAGCAGCTATCAAATTAAGCCAAAATCAACAATCAATTCAATCCAACAAACAACCAATCAAATAAATAATGAAATGAAGTGAGTTTCATCTATTTAAGTATACGTTTTGCCTTTGAATTGACAAGAATTTCAAATGACCTAACGAGAATAAAAGGGAGAGGGTCGGAGGCTGAGGGTAAGTGTGGCCAATTGTGGGCTGTGAGGCCAAGAGAGAAGGAAGAGAAAGGGTGAGAGTGGGGGAGAAAGAGGAGGGAAAGATAGGAGGAAGGTCTTTATCAAAATTGGTATTTTTTCATTGAGAACCCCAAAAATGTCTTTATTTATTTAGGACCTAAAAAATTATTTAATTTCATTTTCAATCCAAGTCAGCACTATGCTGACTATGCAACCCCAGGGCTATTTTAGCAAATATAATAATCCTGAGGCTAAAAAAATAGAGTAATGCTATTCATCCTGATAAAACTTCCCGAATTGCTTTCTCGAGTCTAACCCCGGTAGCTGGATTTGGTGTGTTGATGATCCCGAGGAAAGTTGAACGGTTTCAATGATTCAGGAAAGCAATTTGAGAAGTTCTGTAGGGACGAATAACATTACTCAAAAAATTACTGAAATTAAAAAAATTAGCAAATGGTCCCTGTTTTGAATATATATTGTGATTCTGCATGTTTAATTTCCCCAATTTTGGCCCATAAATAATTGAATTTTGTGTTAGAAAGTACATGCAATGGTTTGGAACAACTGTTTTATTACAGATGGGCAGGACTGTTGTTCGTTGATCCTTGCTTATTGGTGATCCATTCTATTCAATGTCATATGAGATCCCAACTTAAGTTGTATGCTTAATGCTGTTAGAGTCTGTTGAGACTGTTCAGGTCATGTCACACATACAGTCACTTTTCAATTTCCTCTCCTATAACCTAGATGATCTTTTATTTGGCAGTTCATTTACTTGTAACCAATGGAGCATTTATTTTGCATTATTATGACTGAAATTTCATTTTTATGTTGTTCTAATTGGGTAAACTTCCAGAAACAATCAACACATGCAAATGAAGCATATTTTAAAGATTCTGACATTGCTTCTGGCTTTTTCTGTGATTTGGATCATCCTCCTAGAAACATCAGTTATTCCACGTACCTATACTTGGCTGGTAAGTTTCAGTAATCTTGTACTGCAGGTATTCATATTATTTCCATTACTTTTTGTAAACCAATCTATCCATAATTAATCTATTTTTCCACAGCTACCTGTCTATTTAATTGTGTCATTAGGGTGTTATGGTCTTCTGATGGTGGGAGTAGGTCTAATGCTGTTTCCAACTTGCCCTCAGGATGCTGGGTTACTGCAAAAGGTTTTTTTATAATATTTTTATTCTCTAGCACCATAAGTGTAAGTTTTTCTTTTTAAATATATATAGTTTTTTGTATCAGACATTTGACACTTTTTTGTGTTGATTTAATATGTCTAGGTTGTTGAGTGTCTATTGCTAACTTTGACGTTTCTATGTTGTCAATTTTCTAGTCATCTCAAATGTCTTTTGCATTGGACAGAGTAGCGGTATTTTCAAGATAGGTTGTTTAAAAATTGTGCAAATGTGGTTTGTGAAACAGAGGTACTACATCCTGGAGAAAATATGTGAAGATTCTAATGAATGGTGATTGTATAGCTTTAACCAACTATACTTCAAAAAATTTATAGATATGGAAAGTCCTCACAGAGACATTTTAAGTTGAGGAACCTGAGCCTAGAAATTCTGGCAGCTCTTACAAAGACTTATTTTTATATTTGTCCTGCAGACACACACATTAATGCACCGGATTGTTGGAAAGAGGAAAACCCGGTAAGCCGGTATAGCCAAAGGGGAGAACACGCTCCAAGCAAGGAGAATAGAAACTCAAATTAATAATATCAAAAACCAAAAGTAGTTACAAACTCCATGGTAATGGTTTATATAGGAAACCCTAGACTCAAACTGTTGTGGATGAGCCCTCAGCGGAACAGCGAAATGGATGCACAATTTCACACACAGAGAATTAGGGCAACAAACATTCACAAGGACACAAGAGGATTTACGTGGTTCGGCTATCCAAAGCCTACATCCACGGGCAAAGGCGACGAGAAAGTTCCACTATAACTCAAGAATGGAGATTACAAAGCTTCTCAAAGCTTAGCCTAACAATGGCTTTGAAAACACCAAGAAAAGATATCATGAAATGCCTTACAAGCTTGAAGAGATAAACAATCAGAATCCTTGAATCTCCAAGCCGATCTCAACCTTCTCTAGCTAATCTCAAAGGCTTTCTTCTTCTCCCTTGATCTCAAGAGCTTTCCTCTTTGGATTGATGAAAGAAACCCAAACGATGAGTTCCTCTTTCTCAGTGTTCAGTCACTCAAGAAAGAGAAGCTGATGCCGGGCGGGGTAGCGATTATCCTGCAGGCTAGCTGGATTCAAGGTTCGCAAGGAAGAACAAACGAAGAACCAAAAGAACCAGAGAAAATACTCTGAAATTCAAGAAAATACTTTTATTCAGAATTTAATAATAAAAAACTAACCCACAAGCCGGGTTAAATAGCCTCAAAGATTAACCTAGAAACCTTATCATTGCTAAAATTGACAAATTATTATTTAAAACTAAACTTATCTAAATTTAAAACTCTAAAATAATCAGATAACTCCTAAAAATCCAAGATAAAATAAGATTCAAATCCTATCCTAATTTGGCATATGAAATATTACCAAAAATAGGAAAAAGACCGAAAACCCTAATTCGGCGGATTAAATATTTCTAAAAATAGAAAAAAAATAACTAAAGTTCTCTCTAATATGACATCCCCATGTCGTGCGTGCCGCAAAGAGCTTTCCGAATTGGGGTTGAACGCCCGATTCTGATATCGGTAGCCAAAGTTATGGCCAAAATACCGAACCACACCCAAAACCGACCCAATCTTGGAATTGACTCGATAACTTCTCGTCTTTACGTTGACCCGCCAACCTGGCACCAACATTTGACTCGAGCCTCCTGCATCAGTCATCCCGGGTTGGAAAGAACTCGACCCCGAGTTCGACTGCACCTCTGTTGGTAGGTCTGGATCTCCGTGCTTGATCTCAATCAAAACCCTAGAGACAGAAAGTAGGTTAGCAGTGTTGGTTACCGGGCCAGGAGGGTTTTACTCCCATCGAGATACCAACACAACGCTAGTCCCATCATCGTCATAGATGGGCTCACCAATCTCCTCCTCGGGCTCGCCAATTTCCTTCTCGTAGTCGTCGTAGATGGGCGAGATCTCTTCCTCCACATCATCGTTGAAGATGGGCAAAATCTCCTCCTTCGCATCATCATTGAAGATGGTCGAGATCTCCTCCTTTACATCATCATCGTAGATGGGTTGGTAGATGGGTTGACCAAACCTCTGATCGCTATGATTATGGTGCCGGACTTCCTCAGCCGAAAACTGCCCATGACAACCACGATCAAAATCGATCGCCGTCAGACGCCTTGATAATTTCTTGACTTGCCTCTGCAAATCCTTGATAATCAAGTGTTCGGTTAACTCCGCGACTTGCCTTTGTAGATCCTTGTTCATCGCCTCTAGGGCGCTCAGGTCACGGTATTGGACTTTCTCAGGCGGAACCTGTCCAACACGATGACCACGACTACCAGTCATTGATGTCGATGATTACACTTCCCAGGAAGATGATGAGTTCTGATACCAACTGACGCCGGGCGGGGTAGCGATTATCCCACGGGCTAGCCGGATCCAAGGTCCGCAAGGAAGAACAAACGAAGAACCAAAAGAACCAGAGAAAATACTCTGAAATTCAGGAAAATACTTTTATTCAGAATTCAATCATAAAAAACTAACCCACAAGCCGGGTTAAATAGCCTCAAAGATTAACCTAGAAACCTTATCATCTAATCTAAATTTGCTAAAATTGACAAATTATTTTTTAAAACTAAACTTATCTAAATTTAAAACTATAAACAAATCAGATAACTCCTAAAAATCCAAGATCAAATCAAATTCAAATCCTATCCTAATTTGGCATATGAAATATTACCAAAAATAGGAAAAATACTTAAAACCCTAATTCGGCGGATTAAATATTTCTAAAAATAGAAAAAAAATAACTAAAGTTCTCTCTAATATGACATCCCCATGTCATGCGTTCCGCAAAGAGCTTTCCGAATTGGGGTTGAACGCTTGATTCTGATATCGGTAGCCAAAGTTTTGGCCAAAATACCGAACCACACCCAAAACCGACCCAATCTTGGAATTGACCAGATAACTTCTCGTCTTTACGTTGACCCGCCAACCCAACACTAACATTTGACTCGAGCCTCCTGCATCAGAAGCCAAAAGGTATTTTAAAGCTTGGCTGTCCAGGCGGGCCCATTCATCAACAAACGGGCCAGCTCGCTTCAAGTAGTCTCGCGCCTTCAACAACCCGAGAAGCAGGTGGTCCCGCTCAGCATCCAAGCGAGCCTGTCTGGAGTTGAAGCTTCCACGCAGGTTCAATACACAGAGAAGTAGATGGTCCCTCCTAGCATTTGAGCGGGCTCGTCTACTTCTGGGTTCTTTACATGTAACGCCTCAGAATTTTTACGATTAAATAAATTATTTCCTGGAGAAAATCACTGAGATTAATTAACACATAAAGAGATTAATTACTTTAACAACTCAATTAAGGAAAATCGGGAATTTAATCTATTAAAAGTTCAACCTTGCGACTATTGGGCCCAGAGAGAGCCACGTTGGGACTGGTCACTTTAATAAATATAGTTGGAGGTGGACTGAAGAGAGGGAGATCCCGGACTATTAATTAGAAGAATTAGTAAGTGCTAGTTAATTCCAATTATCTAGTTGGAGGAACGGGACAAAATGTAAGTCCCGATGAGGCACGATTGGAAGAGTCAAAAGTCAAAAAATAGAGATCTCGGTCGGGTGCGGAATCGCGACCCGTGAATCTACAGTAGGTTCGTGACCCCTAAAAAGATGTGAAGAATAAATTATTTAAGAAAATAATAAAATAATAAGCTAACTGTTTAGATCTACGATAAGTGGATCTGGTCGGGACTTTAGCTCTCCTCTCGTGCTCATACAGTAAAAGAATAAATAATGATTTTATTTAAATAATGGCTTCTTTATTAAAGCCACTTTATTAAAGTATTATAGTTTTTCTTTTTATAAAGGAGAGAGAGAGAGAGAGAGAGAGAGAGAGAGAGAGAGAGAGGCCTGAGCTTCTCATCTCTCCATCTCCTTCCTCTTCGAAATAACCGCGCGCTGCGCTTTGCCCCTCGATCCGGACGGCCGGCCGGGCGAAGCCTAAGACCAAGATCGCTGCCACACTCTTTCCATCCGCCTGCCCCTCGCTTCTGAGGACCGCAGGAGCTACGCTGCCTTCCACGCCGCCGGGCGCAGGTTTCACTCTACGCCAAGGCCGTAAGCCGGCTCGCCCGGCCCCATCTTCTTTCGCGCATGCACAGCCCGGCCTTAGAGATTCGATGACGGCGACCTGCAAAGATCGCTCCTGCCAAACCCCTGCACGCATCGATCTACGACGCAGGTCTTCTTGGCTACCGGTGCGCCCAGATTAATCTGCCAGTCATGCCACCACCTCCTTCGTGTCCAGCAGCAAGCCGTCGGGAAAAGCCTATGCCGGAGTAATTAGAGATTTCAAGTAAAACCCTTGTTAGCCTTAATAGAGGGAACTTTGAATTAATTGCTTAGAATTTGTGCATGAACTGAACTTAAATCCTCTAATGGTAGATGGATGAGATTAGGAGGTGAATGTGTGTAGAGGCTGTGAAATAATCTGAATTCCTTGTTGTGAGATCTTATATATATATGCCATGTTTAATTATGGAAGAATGTTTGTATACTTTCAGCGCCCTCCGAATAGAGGAGGTGTTGCCGAATTTTCTTTTGCAGAAAACTAAGTAAATTAGAGCCGATTAAAGCTCCAGGACCATGCCATGCTTAGCAAGTAGTAAATTCATGTTTAAAGAGCATGTTAGAGATATTTGATAGTTGTTGTTAATTAGAGTTTAATTCTCTGAATTGGGGAAAACTTCGTATTATGACTTCTTAGAAATACGAAGTCCATGCTAAGGGAAAACATGCCCTATTCAATTGATGTATGTATCGTACTCTAATGAGTTTAGAATTGAGAATGCCTTAAGAATACGAATTCTGTATTCCTAAAAAGTTCGTATTTTATTTTAAGGGCAAGAGAAGGGCAAAAGCAAGGCCTCTGCTGTAGAAGGACCTAGCCAGCCTTAGGAATTACTCAGACTAAGGTGAGGGAACACAACTGTAAATTTATCGTATTTCTCTTTTATTTTATCGTATTGATTTCCTGGAGAATTCATGTTATGGAAATACTACTTTACATGAAATGCTTCAAGCTTTCAAATATGATTTGTTGATTTATTTGAGAGATTGAAATTATGTTTATGAAAAACATGTGAAAACATATACAAATTTTAGAAATTGCAATGATAGACATATTAGTGCATTGCACCATACTCGCATACATGCCTGCGCCAGACGTGGCTTTACGATAGAGCCAGAGAGTACGATACTAGGTAGGGAATGGGTGGTTTTATATAATTCTGTTTTTACTTGTCCAACTATCTGTTTTTTTCAAACCCTCCTTATTTCAAGAAAACAAAACCCCCTTCCCGTACCCGTCGGGTGCTTAGTATACGTATATACTTTTATAGCTCACGGTCGATGAGTTGATCCGGCCGGAGAGATATCGAGTGTTGGTTTATTCCACTCTGGTGCCACTGTATGAAAGTAGAGGTGTAGATGACACTAATATGATAGATAAAGAGGATTTAATTCCATAGCTTGTCACCCCACGGTTGTTGATACGGTCCAACTGGGAGGTTACTAATTTGATACGGTCAGCCAGGACATGTGTGGAATTGATTTCTCTAAGACGAGGATTTGTATCCATAGCTTGTCACCCCACGGTTGTTGATACGGCCCAACTTGGGAGGTCACTGGCTTGATACGGTCAGCCAGGACATGTGTGGAATTCATCTCCCATTCTGATGATAAAAGATTAAAGAAATGTTATGAGCATATCACTTAATTTAATTGGATATTGCCATGATTCTTATTATGATCAGCATGCTGTTTTCTATGTTATAAATATCGTTCAGTCTTTGTATTTCACTTTTCGATATTTTATTAACTGCAATTGAAGGCATACAGGTATGTTAAAACCTGACAGTAGTGTTAGTACCTCACTGAGCTCCTGTAGCTCACCTGTTGTTGAATGATCTTTTCCAGGTAGTAAGCAGGGTCATGGCTCTGCTTAGAGTGGAAGATAGGGTCTGGATTCCCTTAGTTGGCTCTGACCACCTAGCCCACGTCGTCTATCTTATTTCATGTTGTATGATTTGAGGAGTATGTTAACTCCTATCTAGACTTGTGTGTATTTTAAGACATTATCAGTTGTATTAGTATTGTATGTGACCTTATGTTTCCTAATATTAGCATTGGTTATGATTAAATGTTTAGTTTATACAGCCTTAGGCCGGGGTTCATTCCCTGACCTGGCTGGTGTGACACCTGGGTCCAGAAACGGATAAGGGTGTTACATTACAACAACCAGAAAATTGAACTGGGCGGGCCCGTTTAACAGCTGGTGGGCCCGTTTGATTCTCCACCTTGACTTTAAATTTCTGAAAGCCATCAACTATTACAGCAAACTTTCTTTGAACAAAGTCACCTCTGCCATAAACACCAGCTAGGGCTATCAACAATTACGAACTCCAATCAAGTCCAAGCAATGTTTGAACTTCCAAGTGGGGATGGACTTGGTCATCAAATCCGCCGGGTTCTCTTCGGTAGCAACTTTGTTGACACCAACATCACCATGTGACACATGATCCCGAACAAAATAATACCGGACATCTATGTGTTTTGTTCGTTCATGAAACATTTGATTTTTAGTCAAATATATGGCACTCTGGCCTTCACAAAACACCACAATATCATCCTGCCTGAAACCCAAGCCATTAACCAAACCTTTCAACCATAAAGCTTTTTTAACAACTTCTGCCACTGCCATATACTCTGCTTCTGTTGTAGACAAGGCTACTGTAGACTGTAATGTAGCCTTCCAACTAATAGCACTTGCAGCAAACCTGAATACATAGCCTGTTAAAGATCTTCTCTTGTCCAAATCCCCAGCATAATCAGAGTCTACAACACCTGTAATATTGCTAGTACAGTCACTCTGATCATACACCAAACACATGTCCATAATACCTCTCAAGTACCTGAGAATCCACTTCACAGCCAGCCAATGATCTCTACGAAGACAAGAAATGTACCTGCTCACAACATTGACTGCATGTGAAATATCTGGACGAGTGCAAACCATAGCATACATGATGCTTCCCACTGCATACATGATGCTTCCCACTGCACTCGAATATGGGATACTATCCATTTGTGGCCTCTCATCTTCATTCTGTGGTGACAACTGTGCTGAGAGTTTGAAATGGGTTGCCAATGGAGTAGACACCAGCTTCGCATGAATCATGCCGGAATACTCAAGAACTCTTTCAACAAAGTTCTTCTGAGATAGTCTAAGCTTACTAGCTTTCTTGTCTCTGTAAATCTCCATTCCTAAGATCTTCTTAGTTGCTCCCAAATCCTTCATCTCAAAATCACCACTCAACTGAGATTTCTACTTTTTGATTTCTGACATGTTTTTCGAGGCAATTAACATATCATCAACATAGAGCAACAAATAGATACAAGAATCATCTTGGAGCTTCTTATGATAAACACAAGCATCATAGTCACTTCTCACATAACTATGATCAATAATAAAACTATCAAACTGCTTGTACCATTGTCGCGGTGATTGCTTCAAGCCATACAAAGACTTCTTCAATAAACAAAAATGGTCTTCTTTGTCAGAAATAGTAAATCCCTCTGGTTGATGCATATAAACTGTTTCTTCCAACTCACCATGCAAGAACGCCGTTTTAACATCCATATGCTCAAGTTCTAAGTCAAACCAAGCAACACACGAATAGAGCTATGTTTCATAATCGGAGAGAATACTTCATTGTAATCAACACCCTCCCTTTGACTGAAACCCTTAGCAACCAATCGTGCTTTGAATCTAGTTTCTTCAACCCCGCGGATACATTCTTTCTTCTTAAAGACCCATTTGCAACCAACCACCCTTTGGCTAACCGGCAATTTAACCAACTCCCAACCAACTCCCAAGTATGATTCTTCTATAAAGATTCCATCTCCTCATTCATGGCAACCGACCACTGACTTCCCTCAGTACTTGTGACAACCTCATTGTAACTTGTAGGTTCTGAACCAATGGACTCCGCCATACTGAGTACATAAGCCACTAGATTGACATCTACATACCTCTGAGGAGGTTTAACCTGTCTTCTAGGTTTACTAGTAGTAATGCTGTCCTGCTGTTGCTGAAGAGTGGTATCTTGAACATGAGATTCTTCTTCTTCAACATTACTATCTTCTTGGACTGAATCTTCTATATTTGAGGTAGACTTGCTAGGAGTCTCCACCTGAAACTCCACCTGCTGCTCGATACCCTAATCATCCTTTTCAAGAGACTCTTCCTTTTCCCGGGAAACACTGGTGGACTGAAGCATGGATACCTCATCAAATGTTACGTCTCTGCTCATCATGAACTTGGGTGATTCTGGATCAGTGCACCACAATCTATATCCCTTCACCCCTTGGCCATAACCAAGAAATACACATTTCTTTGCCCTTGCTTTCAACTTCCACTCATTTACATAAGCATATACAGGACAACCAAATACTCTCAAATTTGAGTAGTCAGCAGAACGCTAAACCATACTTCTTCTGGAGTCTTCAGCTCAATAGCTGTAGATGGGGATCTATTCACCAAATAGCATGCGGTATTTATAGCTTCAGCCCAAAAGATCTCACTGATTCCTCCATTCAATCTCATGCACCGAGCTCTCTCGAGGAGGGTTCTATTCATACGTTCTGCAACTCCATTTTGTTGTGGTGTATGCCGAACAATGCGGTGTCTCACTATTCCTTCATCGTTGCAGAACTTGTTGAACTCACCTGAGCAAAACTCCAAACCATTATCTGTTCGGAGACGTTTGATTTTCTTCCCAGTTTGATTCTCAATCAAAGACTTGAACTGTTTAAAGAAGGCAAACACCTGATCTTTGCTCTTCAGAAAATACATCCATACTTTTCTTGAGTAATCATCAATAAATGTCAACGGATATCTGAAGCCACCCTGAGATAATGCCGGAGAGGGACCCCAAACGTCAGAATAAATATAGTCAACTGTACCTTTAGTCTGATGAACTGCAGCGCTAAACTTTACTCGAGTCTGCTTGCCGAGTACACAATGCTCACAGAAATCTAGCTTGCTTGTGCACTGTCCTGACAAGAAGCCTTGTTTGCTCGACACAGACAAACCTCTCTCACTTATATGCCCTAATCGCATATGCTACAATCTGCTTTTGTCAGAATCTGGATCAACTGATGATGACACTGTTGCAGCACCTATAACGGTGAAACCATCCAAGAAATAGAGCCCCTTGTCCAAGTGTCCACGCATCACTGTTAATGCACTAGAGGATACCTTGAAAACTCCACCTCCACCTAAATACTGGAAACCTTTTCTGTCTAAAGAGCTCAAGGAAATAAGGTTCTTCTTCATTTCTGGGATATGACGAACTTCTGTCAGGGTTCTAACAATACCATCATACATCTTGATACGTACTAAACCAATCCCCACTACTTTGCAAGCATAGTCATTCCCCATTAGTGTTGACCCAGTACACTTCTAGTAACTAGGAACATCTACTAATGTGAAATGTAGCGGCTGTATCAAGAATCCATTTCTCACTAACTTGTGACTCTGATACTGCTAGAACTGATTCATCATCATCCGAAGTCTGAGCAATAACCACATTTGCATCATTCTTGGACTGCACTTGCGATTCACCCTTATCCTTCTTCTTTGGACAGTCTCTCCTTATATGCCCAAACTTCTTACAATAGTAGCACTGTACTCTTTTCTTGGACTGTGACCTAGAGGCTTTCTGACCTGAATTTCCACCTCTAGATTTGGAGCTTCCACAAGTAACCAAGCCTTCTCCTTGATTATTTTCAACTGTTTTTCCGCCCAACTGCTTTCTCAACTCGTTTGAACCCAAAGCAGTTTTCACTTTATCTAAAGTGATTTCATCAGGACCATAAAGCATGTTCTCCACAAAGTTCTCATAAGGAGGCAAAGAATACAAAACAATCAAAGCTTGATCCTCATCATCAATCTTAACTTCAATGTTATTAAGGTCCATAACAATTGAATTGAAATTATCAACGTGCTAAGACAAAGATGTACCTTCTTCTATTTTCAAAGTATAGAGTCGCTGCTTGAGATAGAGTCCTTTTGTCAACGACTTCGTCATGTATTTGCTTTCAAGCCAAAGCCATAAGCTAGGTGCGGTGGTAACGTCTGCAACTTCCTGCAAGACTTCATCTCCAAGGCTAAGTAGAATAGCACTGTGTGCTCTTTCCATTATCTCGTCCTTCTGCGCATTCATAAACGAATCCGGCAACTTGTCTTTGCCATTCAAAGCCTTGACCAACCCTTGTTGCACCAGAATTGCCCGCATCTTAATGCGCCACAAACTGAAACTATTCTTCCCGGTGAACTTCTCAATTGAAGAAATATTGGCAACCATTTCACTAGATTAGCTTTGATACCAGTTTGTTGTGGATGAGCCCTCAGCAGAACGGCGAAATGGATGCACAATTTCACACACAGAGAATTAGGGCAACAAATATTCACAAGAACACAAGAGGATTTACATGGTTCAGCTATCCAAAGCCTACATCCACGGGCAGAGGCGACGAGAAAGTTCCACTATAACTCAAGAATGGAGATTACAAAGCTTCTCAAAGCTTAGCCTAACAATGGCTTTGAAAACACCAAGAAAAGATATCATGAAATGCCTTACAAGCTTGAAGAGATGAACAATCAGGATCCTTAAATCTCCAAGCCGATCTCAACCTTCTCCAGCTAATCTCAAAGGCTTTCTTCTTCTCCCTTGATCTCAAGAGCTCTCCTCTTTGGACTAATGAAAGAAACCCAAAAGATGAGTTCCTCTTTCTCACTGTTCAATCACTCAAGAAAGAGAAGCCAAAAGGTATTTTAAAGCCTGGCTGTCCAGGTGGGCCCATTCATCAACAAACGGGTCGGCTCGCTTCAAGTGGTCTCGCACCTTCAACAACCCGAGAACCAGGTGGTCCCGCTCAGCATCCAGGCGAGCCCGTCTGGAGTTGAACCTTCCACGCAGGTTCAGTATACAGAGAAGTAGACGATCTCTCCTAGCATCTGAGCGGGCCCGACTACTTCTGGGTTCTTCACAACAACTAGAAAATTGAACTGGGCGGGCACATCTAGCAGCTGGCGGGCCCGTTTGATTTTCTGGCATCTGAAATTTGAAAGCATCCTTCAATACAAACAACTGCAAAGAGGAAAGACATAAATACCCCTGTGAATCACATTACATAAAAGTCCTAATGGCAACATAATAAAACTAGGACATCAAGTCTCATGTCCTGCGTCTACGACTATAGACGCGCACATCTGTATCAATCCTCCCTAGCTAAAAAGAACTCGCCTCCAGAGAGTCAAAAGCATGGTACCTGTCACGCCCTGACCCTAATCCCGGGACCTCGAGCCCGTGCACAGACCGACCGTACCTAAGTGAAGACGGGCCCCACTCGGATACAAGGCCTAAGTAAATAAGAAACAGATAGCAAAATATCAAAATAACTCAAAATTTATTAATTAGAGTTACAACAAAAAATAAAAATAAAACTTATACACCCTACAATAACCGGGCCCTACAGGGGTCCTCCAAGTCAGAACTAGTTGAGATCTTCCAACCTCGGCAAGTATGTTCTGACTCCTCACGCTGAAACAACTATCCTTTAGGACCTGTAACAAAAAGGGAAGCAAATGGGATGAGCTTCCTGAAGGAAAGCTCAGTAAGTTCCCCACAGGGATCACAATGAAATCAAAACTGATAAAAGTTCAACAGTCAACAAGTCAAGCAACAGGGGCCATGACCCGTACAAGCAAAGATCTAGGTGACTAGGAAAGAAGAAACTCCTAGATCAAGAAATGTACTCTCGTGCTCAACAAACTTCTCCCACAAGACCTAGCCTCATCTAGAATCGACCTGGTCTCTCAGACGCGGTCGACACCTGGCCAAGATATCATCCCAATCGACAGTTGGACCGCCTCGGGTATCCTTCCCCTAGCATGGAACTATCAGAACGTCAGGGTGTCCTCAGCCCTGAGCGCTCCACATGAACATTTGCTCCACTGAACAAGTAGAATAAGAAACCACCTGGCGCACACTTGCCTAGCTAACACATAAGACCATGTGTTCATGATCAAATGTCGGCCACAGGGCGGTGTGCCCAACGAACAAACCAAACAACAAGTAATGAAATAAATTTCTAGCACATCAACCACACACATACAAAGAAGGAAACAATCAACAGGTATGTGCACGGATTCCAATAACAGATAGACAATAGATATGCTAAAGAAATAACAACAATAATACCAAGAAACCCATAGATAGGTGAGAGACTAAACAGAGGTAACTTACATCTGTTTGTGATTTCCGAAACCCTTCCCTGACCCTTACTCCTGATAAGTCTCTATGTCGGTATCTGGCAGCAAGGTCTAAATTAATAACAACAATATTTTTTCTAAAAAATTTCTAATAAAACATGCATGATGCCCTAATTTGGCCCAAGTTCGACTTATGGGCCTTTTGCTCCTATAATAATAGACTTTTCTCTACTCAATCCAAAAGAGTTGCATAGCTTGGTGGCTAAGGCCCACCAAGCCCAAGTAGGAGGTTCATGGTTCAAACCCCCTTCCCTACTCTTTTTTTTGTATATTTATTTTTATTTACTTTTCAAACCTTGGCTAAACCTAACCAGCTAGCCAACCTGACTAAACCCAAACTAAATCTAGATTCAACCCATTAGATCCAAGTTGATTGAACCAAATTTGATTGAACCCAATCTTTTAATTGGACCTGAACCCTTTGAATTGATTGACTAAACTAAATTAACTTAATTGGCTTGACTAAACCAACTGATAGAAAACCAGGCCCATCTCAAATCAACTCACAAAACTTTAAATCGAACGAGCCCAACTTGATTTAATCAATTGATTGAACTCAATTCAATCTAATTAATCCAAACCCCTTCATAACTAGACTTGATTCACTCTAACCCCTTACTAACTGGACTCAGTCTCTTAAAGCAAATCAGACCCAAATCAATTAATCTTTAAAATCAGACTTGACCCAACTAACTGACTTACATCCAAATCAGACTCAAGCTAACTACATTTGGATCCAATCTATTAATTCTTGATCAAACATGATCAACTAAACTAAACCAGCCTCATAACTCGTTTGAACCTGTTTTGAACTTGGATTTAAAATCTCAGTTCATCTTCAACCTCTGAAACTCGCTCATCGGAGAGGAGAGGAGACACGGCGGCTACTGGCAACGGACGGCGCGGTCAGGTTGCTTTTTCCCTCCAAGGTCTTCGCTGTCTGAGGACGCCCGGCGTGTCGCAAGGTTTTCCCTGGGTCGAGAGCCCTCGGATTCTTCTGTCCATCGCCGGAGCAACCTTCTCTGGTGCTCGGTGTCGTGATAGAGGGTAGCGAAAAAAGAATCCATCGCGCACATCCCTTCTCTCTCTCAGCTCCCATACTACACTACATGCATGCAAGATCATAAACAGAACTGATCAAACGAAAAGGACTCACTGGTGTTTGATCATTCGTGGCTCCCCTCCGTCGTGAAGTTCCAATGCCGTCCCCCTTGCTTTTTTTGGAGAAGGATCCTGATCCGTGAACGCGCCTCAGTGCTCTCTCCCTTTCTCTCCTTCTCTCTGTCTTTCTATCTCTCATCGGACAGGCGGCGGGGGTGCTACTCTCCGATGATGGCTGGGCTCTCAGGGCTCCTTCGGCTTATATAGCCTTCGGTTTATATCCGCATAAACTCCAAGGATTCAAATTGATGATCGGATAGCATTATCATCGATTTAAACTAGGATTTCTATAAGGTCGCCGGATAAAGATCGTCAGAGACACGTCTGCGCGGCGACGCTGCTCACTGGAGAAGAAATTGTGATGCCTCACGATTGATATTCTCCATGGGACGGATCTGAGCTTTGTGTGAATCCAACGGCCACAATAGTATCTTACGCCTCGTATCTGTCTCTATTTTGGATCGATGGCCATGATTGCTTCCTGACGGACGGTTGGATTAACTCCATCCATCTCGAACTTAAACGACTAGGTTGGGCTGTCGGTTAGGATTTGCCTATACCATAGGATTGTGCTCACCTCAATCCGTCGATTAGAATTGGTGGTTGGATTTCGTTCTCGTGATCAGCATATTTGATCCTTTTTAATCCCAGCCGTCAGTTCCCTTCCACCTGCATGATTGAGTGGGATTTTGGTTCCCTTTTTGCCAATCGGTCTCTGAGGCAAAACTCTCGTTAAGTCCCTGGAAATTCTGGAATTACTTCTAAGTCCCTCTTCCAGAGAAGAACAAAACTATGTTTCAGTCCTCAACTTTTCTGGGAATTACAGTTAGACCCTCAATGATTCCAATTAACCCTAATTAGGGTATTTTTCCTTTTACTTTCTCTCTTTATAAACAACCATTAAACTTCCATTTACGATAAACTTATCAAATTGCAAATTAAACAAAGAGATTTACTAAAGATAATTTTATTCAGTAAAAATTTAATTGTTTTCCAAACTTGGGAGACTCTCCCTTATTCACTAAACAAGTAAAGAAAAATAACTAATTAAATCCTAAATAAAACATAATCCCTAAAGACCAAAGTTTGAAACACAGAAAATCTTGGGCTTCATAGTACCGCTCCCAAAGATCCTGATCGATGTGACGAAAGACATCCTCCGTAATCCACAAAGCATCAGAATCAAGTCTTTATTAAAATCATAGGTCCTACGATGCACATCAGCAACAAATTTATAGCTAGCATTACTTAACTTAATTTTTCTCCTAATCGCGACATGAAAATCCAAAATCTGCTGGGTAGAAGAACCGGCAAAGGCAGATGGACAGGAAGTAAGGGTGCGTTTGGGTAAGGGGAATGGAAAGGAAAGGAGTGGAGAAGGGAATGGAAAGGAGAAAGGAATGGATAGGAAAGGAGTTAGAAGGGGAAATTGTTTGGATGGGAGGTAATGGGAAGGTAATGTATTGAAAATGAGAAAAGTCAAAAAAGGGATTGTGATATAATTACTTTTATACCCTTATATAAAAAATGAATTTTTATATTTATAAAACACTTTATACCCTTTTATACCCTTTCATTAAAAACAAAACCAATCTTCTTATTTGTTTTCATCGATTACCAAGCTCCTACTACCTGTCTAAGTCCTACAACGAGCTTCATGAAGAAATTTTGATTGCATTAACTAAAGAGAAGACTAACATATTTGATAGAAACAAATGCCAACAAAAAAATAAAATAGCAATTACCAGATCATGTTACTGGGATGATTTTCGATATCTCTTTTCCTAATTCCCCAAACATTATATGAATCAAATGCCATCTTTAGATCATAAACTCAACTTTCTATGTATTCATGTACATCTTACTAAATTCTTCAACTTTACACAGCTACTCTATTGATCTTATAGCATATTGTTTATAGATCTCAGAAACTGGAGATCAACTATGCACAGAATCCTGAATTTACCCAATAAATTCCCTCTTCTCATGGTTCCGCAAAGCACAACATATAACATCAAATTACTTAAATAACTCACCAGATGAACAGACCTCTTGCTATAATATTCAAGAAATTCAACAAAATCCAAACAAGATAAGCTAAAGACAATATGAAGATTAACAAGATTAAGATTTTACTTTTGTTCTTGTATATAATATTATAACTTGTTAAACCTTTATTCTCTCAAAGTTTCAAGATTAGATGGCTGTAAATCACAGATCTTGAGCTCACAAGAACAGGAAAATAAAATAGAATAAATAGCTGATCATTCATTCCCCAAAATTTCAAGCAAAAGAATAGGGATGGAATTTGTCCAGGTCTAGTAGGGGACTTCAATAAGATATGCAAAGGAGAAGCAATGCTCACAATTGGAAATTTCTGAATATCATTAGACTCTTCAAACAGATGAAAGGAAATAAAGAATAAAAAGCAAAAGGCCAAACAATAGCAACTTTCCAGGGCTTCAGGGGGCTGACCGGAGGAGGTAGACGGTGGGGGAGGAGGCGACCAGAAGCAACTTTCCAGGGAATGCAGCGGCTGGAAGAGAAGAGCGGAGAAGAGAGTAGCTTTACGCGCGTGTTCTTCAACGCTTTCACAGGGACATTCACAGGGGCAATATAGTAATCTCAGTTGGGGGGATTGGCCATTCTCCCCAATTTGGGCGGAATGGTGAATCCCCTCCAGGATTCCCCTCTGTAAGGGATTCAAAATATTTGATGGATACCCAAACGTGGGTATCCATCCTTGGGGGGATTCATTCCCCTCTGTAAAGGAATGAATCCCCCAATCCAAACGCACCCTAAAAGGATCAAATTGACAGGTTGGTAGGGTGTAAGGCCATTAACAATTTGGAAGGGATTTTTACCGGTCATCCTAGTCACAGAAGTATCTCCATCAGAGAGAAAATGATCCCCATGATGTCACAGGCGGTTCTAGCATGTGGGAAATCCCCCAATGGAAGTCCTAAGGTGGCTCTATGACAAATCGTGTCATTACTTGCCGCACCAAAAGTAGGAGGAAACTGGCGCCGACTTGGAGAGTGTGGAGGAAGGAAAGAAGTTCATAGACCGGACTCTTGGACCAATTATTTACCCTTGCTGAGATTGTCTATCTTAATTGTCAATTAGGTGACCATTTTGATCAAAGAATCAAATTTTCGGTTTGTGTCATGCAAGGATTGTGTGATGCTCTCAAATTTTCGAAAGGTGGAAAAAAAGATACAGTTGAAAAATTAAGCATTTCTTGTTATTTTAGTTTTAGCTAATGAGATTTGAGGGGAAAATTTGATTAGATAAGGTAAGGAGTTGATTGGATAAGGTGAGGCTTTAAATGGGGGGTAAGGTAAGGATTTGAATTTTGAAGGATGAACCAAACCAGTGGATAAGGTGAGGATTTGAATTTTGAAGGGTGACGAAGAAGACGACCAAAAAAACTAGGGAATGAGAAAAGTTGTAACTAAAGAAAAGTGAGGACCAGGTGTGAAAACGGGGTTGCGAGCTTTGTGAATTTGAGGAGTTGAAGCGCGCAACCACGCCAAACACAAGGCTGACCAGGAGATTCCATTGATTCTCTGTGCCTAGCTTAAGATCGGTTCTGTTTCCCTTCTCGTCTATAACTAGACAGACGATTCTTTCTCCATGATCTTTATCTCTGATACCAATTAATGCACAGATTGCTAGAGTAGAGGGAAACCTGACAAGTCGGTATAGTCAAAGGAGGGAGCAAGCTCCAAGCAAAGAGAAAAGAAACTCAAACTCATATTAATAATCCAAAGGGTTAAAGCCATTTTTGGTCCCTGAAAACAGGGCCAATGTTCATTTCCATCCCAAAAATTTAAAATTTGTTCAATACGGTCCACATCAGCATATACTACCACATATCACTCTACATCAACAAAATAACGACCTAAAAATAATAATAAAAAGATTATATGCATTTCATTGGTATTCCACATGACCGCCACATCAGCAATAGGGACCCAAAATGCCAAAATACGGAATATATAGGGACCCAAAATGTCAAAATATGCAATACATAAGGACCATATTGAACAAATTTTGAATTTTGGGATGGAAATGAACATTGGTCCCGTTTTCAGGGACCAAAAATGGCTTTACCCCTAATCGAAAACCAAAAAAACTACAAACTCCATATCAAGGGCTTATATAGGAAAACTCTGTAAAGATGAAAGACAAATAACCCTATGAATCAAAATAATGACTACTAACATAAAAGTCCTAATGACAACACAATCCAAGTAAAACTAGGATATCAAGTCTTGCGTCTACGACTATAGACTCGCTCATTTGCATCACACATACACTCACATATGTGTGTATGTATGTATGTATGTGTGTGTGTGTGTGTGTGTGTATGTGTGTGCGTGCGCACGGTGGCTGGCAAATAGGAAGCATGAATATGCCTTCATTTACTGGTGGTTTGTTTGGTAAATTCTTTAAAAAAAATGACAATTTGTCAATTTTTCTGGCATGCAATCTAATCGATTCACATGATATTCTTTTTGCCAAGTTATTGGTAATGGACTTCATCAAATGTATTTTCTGTTTTGAACAAAATAGGCCGACTCATGCAGGATATTATAGAGGCCAAAGAATTCTTAAAGGACAAAGGGGTAGATGTGGGCTCTGATAGAGAAAGAACTCTCCTTTAGGCCATATAAAAAGTGTCTCCTATTAATTGCATAGCATAGAAGACTTCTAAATGACCTTAACCTTGCAATATATGTTGACATACAAGATCATGAAACTGTGGGCTACTTCTTATTGCTTTTAGCTTTTGCTGCAGTGTCCTTAAATTTTGTTTTATAAATCAATACTGATAGGTATTTTTGTTCTACGAAACTGTTGGGTGGTTTAAACCATCTCTCTTTTACAGTGGGAAAACTGCTTGTACAAAGCATTTGTTCTGATCATATTTGTTTTGCCTAATATCAAGATCCTTTTATTTCTGTTATTGATGTTGAAAACTGTGGAGAAAAATTCTAAGAGGAGCTCCTCTTAGAAAATATTACGAGGGCCATGATACCATACATGAATTTCTTGGACAGATTAGTGTTATCGTCTGAAAAGTTTGCATATATAGTATATTATCAAATTTACAGAAACAAGACAGAAGTGGAATTTTTGATGTGAATCATTGAAAGCCTGGGCTTTGTAACTTGCATATGATGTTGAGTAGTTCTTATTCTAGCAACTCTGGATCCCCAGTGAAGATGAACATTTGGGTCAGACGTGATATTTCTCAGCAACCTTTAGAAGGCAGCTGAAGAACTCATGAGGTTTTGAAAGCATAGCCATATGGTCTGTATCTATCTCCATCACTTCATTAACTGAGGCCCTCTCAATCATCCATTGCTGAAAATCTTCACTGATGATCTCATCTTTCATGCATTTGATGTACACTCTGGGGACTGATCCATAACTTTCCTTTGTGAACAGTGAGTTGTCATGCAATTCAGAGACAAAAAACTTGGAAGGTCTCATCAATGTGCAGGCCAATTTGATATCCTGGAATATTCATAATAAAACTTGAAGAATCATGCTAACATTCACATAAGATTGGATTCTAGTTCTTACAGCAGTTCACTTCCTTACCTCTAAAGGGCAAAATTGATACATCTTTTTTGTTAGCAGCTGCTTTCCGAAAAGGACTGCTGTTGGAAGGTTGTCCAGGCCATCATCAAAGAATAACTGAGCGTCCAGCAATGTTCCACCGGAAGTCCTTTGGTAACTCTACATCTCATCAAACAGATAACCCATAAGTTTTAAACATGTTAGATCATTATTTGGTATTTTTCTAGACTGTTTTTATATATTTATTGTGTTCAGAAAGAAGATGAACTATATAGACCTCAACAAAGCACTCTGACAGTGGAGAGTCGGGGCCAGATATCATGCTGGCAGCGAAGACAGCTGCTGCGATTTTCTCCGGAAAGGCCTGAATGGCAAAGGAAATAGACATGCCACCCAAGCTATGGCCGACAATTACCACTTTCTCATCCTGAGGCAGAGCAGTCATAACCTCCATTAAGGGCTTCACATAGTCATGCACTGATTTCACCTCATCAATGCTCCTGGAATCAATGCCGCAGCCAGTGAGGTCCATGGCTGTGACCTTGTGGCCTGCGGACTCCAACAATGCTGTGAGCTTGTACCAGCACCATGCTCCATGACCAGCACCATGCACCAGAACAAAGTGTGATCTCTTGCCATGCCCACCACCATTATTCACCATCTTCGGTACGTAGTCTATAGCTGGTATGATGCTTTCATCATTAATGCAGGGCCTCTATATAAATCCATTAGATTTAGGGAATGCAGATGAAATCAAAGGAAAACGATGAAGGATGCTGTTTTCTTGTGTTTGGCTACATCAATATTAACTCAATGAAAACATAGGCATTGTTCAGAACCACGATGAACTTCTTAAAATTCCAACACCATGTTTGTCTGGTGATTCCCCTTAATGTAGACCAACTTATTGTTGCGATGCCATGGCCGGTTAATTTTAACCTGAGGTTTCATTTGTTGGATAACAAAAGAGAAGTAGTGAAAAGGCTTGCATGCATTTTGTCATTTGTTAACATTCATGTAACTGTGAACCCTGCCTTGTCTCTTTGCTTCTAGTTTTCATCCAAACGTGCAGCCAAATTTGTTGGCAATCTTTGAGCAAACTATGTATGCTTTCTTTTTTTTTTATATATATATATAATTAATTTTCTGTAATTTGCACCGTTTTTGTTTAAGCTTTATTTGTTTACAAAAACTAGGTACAAATGGATTGTCCAAATTAAACTCAATTTTTCCTAACTAAACTTTACATAGCAGTTCGAGAATATCATTTAATTGTCTCAACATTTTATATTAACAATTCAAACTTTTCTTTCAAACCAATTAAACATGGTCATGTGTTATATTAGGAATTCGAAGGTCTTTTTTAGCATCATAAGGTTTAATCGTATAAAAGCATCATTTTCAAAGTTCCTTTCTTAACAGATTAGTTAGCAGTTAGAATAAATTGTCCAAAATTTATATTATATTAATCATTCAAATGTATTTTGGTGCTTTTCTCCTTTAAAAGATTGGGGTTTCTAAATTTATGAAAAAAATATGGTTTTTCCATTAACTTCTATTTATATATTTCTCGTGGTACACATTCCAATTTTAAACTTTTTCAAAAATATTTTTACTTACCTCTATCTCTCTATCTTTGTTTTGATAAAAGCTATAATGTAGAACTTCTACCTAAGAATTATAAAATGCCTAAAAAAGAAACTTTGAATTTATTAAAAGGCATTTTGTAGAACGGGAAAGCATGCTAAGAAGAAACCTATAATGGAAAAAACATGGTTCCTCTTAAAAACTGTCTTATTCCTAATAAATTAATGAATGAACTACTTACTAATTGCTGTCAACGTGCTATAGCATATAGCTCAGAGGTGACTCCTTTTATTTAATGATAAACCATGCATCCTTTATTTTGAAGACTTTTCCTGGATGTACAAAGTAAGAAATCCACCACGTACGGGTCGATTCCTCTTTTCAAATGAAACGGAGGTCACCCCCCATTGGCTGGAGAAGGCACAAGGCCGATCTCCTGATGGGGATAACTGTCATCTCCAACTAGGCGAACCGCTAGTGGAGTGGTGGAGGTGTTGGAAATAAAATAAGGTTAAAGCTATTTTTGGTCCCTAAAAACTGGACCAATATTCATTTTTATCTATATATTTCATATTTTGCATTTTGGGTCCCTATATATTCCGTATTTTGGCATTTTTGGTCTCTATTGCTGACGTGGCGGTCATGTGGAATATTAATGAAATGCATATAATATTTTTATTATTATATTTAGGTCGTTATTTTGTTGATGTGGAGTGATAAGTGTCAGTATATGCTGATGTGGACCGTATTGAACAAATTTTAAATTTTTGGGATGGAAATGAACATTGGCCCTGTTTTCAGGGACCAAAAATGGCTTTAACCCATTATATGACGGAATAACAAAGGACAAAATTTTTTTAAAAAATAAGATAAAATAATCGAAGATAAAAGAAGATGAACCAAACAAGCTCATCTTCTTTTATCTTCCATTATTGCAACGGGGTGTGTGAGAAACGCTTTCTTTTAGACGAATTTCTCCCCCTCTGATTAGAATCACGATTGCAACGGGGTGTGTGAGAAACGCCTTCAGGATACAATGAAGCCCTTTGATTGTTGTTGAAAGGCGAACTTGCACTATTCGTTTCAACTCGGAAACACTCTTGTAAATGTCTTTGATAATGTAGAGAAAAACCAATGAGAACTAAAGAGAGAGAGAGAGAGAGAGAGACTAGAGAGTATGAAATTTGATTTTGATATCCTTGCATCACAAAGGGCTAGTCTATATATAGTCTCAAGAGGTTTCATCATAAGGTACATCTCTTGGCAACATCCTTTCATGAAAGGGAACACCCTTTGGCA
Organism: Dioscorea zingiberensis; assembly: GCA_026586065.1. Taxonomy (NCBI): domain Eukaryota; kingdom Viridiplantae; phylum Streptophyta; class Magnoliopsida; order Dioscoreales; family Dioscoreaceae; genus Dioscorea; species Dioscorea zingiberensis. Next base: position 20,225,804 of record CM048822.1, read on the forward strand.
AATGGTCACACATGAAAGGTAACATTCTTTTATAAAAGGGAAGACCCTTTGGCAAATAGTCATACATGAAAGGTAACATCCTTTCATGTGTAGTAGTGTCCCTTCAATACCAATGAAAGGAAACATCCTTTCATATGCAAAGTATCTTTTGATTCATCAATTAATGCCAAATGCATTTATTCTCTCAATTCAATTCTCAAAAGAAAATATAGAAAACACATTATTATTGAAAATATCCAACAATCCTCCCCAATTTTCAATATTAAGCAAATTATAATTTATAATAGGGTTAAAGCCATTTTTGGTCCCTGAAAACAGGGCCAATGTTCATATCCATCCCAAAAATTTAAAATTTGTTCAATACGGTCAACATCAACATATACTGCCACTTATCACTCTACATCAACAAAATAACGACCTAAACATAATAATAAAAAGATTATATGCATTTCATTGGAATTCCACATGACCGCCACGTCAGCAATAGGGACCAAAAATGCCAAAATACGGAATATATAAGGACCCAAAATGTCAAAATATGCAATACATAGGGACCATATTGAACAAATTTTGAATTTTGGGATGGAAATGAACATTGGTCCTGTTTTCAGGGACCAAAAATGGCTTTAACCCTTTATAATATAATATATACCGACTCGATAACAAAACAACGATAAAAACAAAAAATGATACATTATCAATGGATTTAGTACATAGGTGATAAGTGTCTTTCGGACTTGAACTTTCACTTAGTATAAACAACTCAAAGCTATATCAAGGTACTATGGTGAACGGATCTTGAACCAAATAAGCCGGAGATGTCATACAAACTTCATCCGTAAAAAGAGTGTTTCCTTGCCTCGCACATTTATGGCCTTGTGCTCTATATCCTGATTTCAAGAGTGCCCTAAAATGTTGGTCAAACATTCATAGGAAGCGGCCCCACTTCCTCACTCTTATAGGTAAATTCCTTTTAAGCAAGCCTGCGAGTTACTTTTATGGATTTATTAAGGATCATAATCCAACCTCTCTCATGTAGACCCCGACACTACTCTCTTATCATGAGGCTACTATTCTAGTGTCATGTTAAACCAACTTTTTAACTTGTTTGTACCAATTGAACTTAGTCTATAATTTCAAGAGCTTAAGTTGGGTTCCCGTTAAACATGGTTGAGTTACATATTGACCTTAGTCCCATTCTTTTAGATGTCTTTAAAATCATCTCTTTAGCTAGTCCTTTCATCAAAGGATCTGCTAGATATGCCTTCGACTCTATATAGTAGAGTGTAATTACTCCCTTCTTGAGTAGTTGTCTCAAAAATTGGTGTCTAAGACTCAAATGTCTTGACTTTCCATTATAAGTCTTACTTGAGACTTTGTCTAGCATTGACTTGCTATCACAATTAATCATAACCGCAGGGGTTTGCTCTTTCCAAATAACATGTCTATAAGTAAGTTTCTAAGCCATTCAGTTTCTTTACATGCATCGGCTAGTGCGATTAATTCTGATAACATAGTTGAAGCAGAAATGCATGTCTGCTTCTTGGAACCCCAAGATATTGCAGCACCTCCTAAAGTAAAAATCTATCCAGTAGTTGACTTGGATTTTGACTCTATATTATTCCAACTAGCATCACTATACCCTTCTAGTACAGCAGGATATCTCTGGTAATATAAAACATAATTCATGGTTTTCTTCAGGTAGCAAAGAACTCTTGAAACCACTTTCCATTATTCTTCTCCTAGATTGCTTGTAAATCTACACAACATTCCTACAACATAAGTTATATCGGGTCTTGTGCAATTTATTGCATATATAAGATTCCCAACTGCACTCGCATACTCCAATTGAGATTTACAAAGATCATTATTATTATTATTATTATTATTATTATTATTATTGTTATTATTATTATTATTAACTTAATGTTCAGATCAATGGGAGTAGAAGCTAGATTCCAATCAAAGTGATCGTAACGCTTGAGTATCTTTTCAATGTAATGGTGTTGTGACAACATCAACCCATTTTCTTTGCTAAGAATTTTAATCTCTAAAATTACATCCACCTTCCCAAAATCTTTCACATCAAAGTTAGAAGACAAAAATAATTTTGTCTCTTCAACACATGTAAGATTAGATCCAAAGATCAACATGTCATCAATATAAAGGCATATAATCATTGTAACGTTGTTACGAGATTTATAGTATACACATTTATCTGCATCAACAACATTAAAACCATAGGATAGGACAATTTTGTCAAACTTCTCATGCCATTGCATATATAGGCGCTTGCTTCAAGCTATAAAGAGATTTGATAAGTTTACAAACTTTCTTTTCTTAGCTTGTAAGAACAAACCCTTCAGGTTGTTCCATATAAATCTCCTCCTCTAGCTCACCATTTAGGAAAGCTGTTTTCACGTCCATTTGATGGAAAATTAATTGGTGAATAGACGTCAAAGCGACTAACATTCGAATTGTAGAAATTCAAGTTACAGGAGCATATGTATCAAAATAGTCTATTCCTTGGTTTTGCTTATACCCCTTTGCAACTAATCTTGATTTGAACTTATTTATTGAACCATCAGGATTCAATTTCCTCTTAAAGATCCATTTGCAACCAATAAGTTTGGATCCAGGAGGAAGGTCGGTTATAACCCAAGTTTGATTCAACAATAAAGAATTCATCTCATCATTGATGGCTTCTTTCCAAAAAGGAGCATCTCTAGATTTAACAACTTCTAGAAATGTCGTAAGATCATCATCTACATTCATGACATAAAGGGTTTTGTCCTTTAAATCTTGTCTATTTCAGTGAACAAGATAAACAATAAAATATGGTCCAAATGTCTTCTCAGTTCTTGGTCTCTTACTCTTTCTATGCTCAAAACTCCATAGGAGCAACTGGAATATGAGTATCAGAAGAGATATCCTCTATAACTCTAGGAGTAGGTTTAAGACCCATATTTTCTAAATTAGGAATAGAAGTACTAGACTTAAATAAGTGCTCAAAAAATTCTATGTCAACAGATTCAATAATATCATGAGATTCTAGATTTAAAATATGTATGTAGAGCTATGCACAGAATATCCAATAAAAACACACTTATATGTCTTACTTCCTAGTTTAGGTCTTTTAGGGTCGGGTTTCCTTACATAAGCAAGCCCCACACCCCTAAGTCCACTATGCCATAGAAAAATAGAATCAATTGATGCATGATCTAAATCATTATAAATAAAAGTATAAAAAATGATATTAAAGATCAACAATGATCAAAGCACATTAACATATGCATAGAACTTGGGAGACAAAAGGAACATGATAATCAAGATCTACATACGTCTAAACTTTTAAACTGTTGAAAACAGTTTTGAGGTCTTCTAGCGAAACCAATATTTTTCAAACATGATTATTTTCTCTTTGTATCATAGCCTTAATATTATTAAATCTTTCATTCTTCTATATCCACCAAAAACTTATTTACTCACTAAAATATAATCACAATGCAAGATAATTCCATCAATGAACCCTTTCTTACAATCCAAATAACCCAGAGACTTTTAGGATATTTCAGAGCTTCCACAAGGATTTTGAAATTGAACCAAAATATTGAAATGGTTTAATGACAATGTGGAAACGAAAGGTTTCACCAATTCAAAGTTTAGAAGAGTCCAGTCTACCTAGGAAAGAAATACCAACTAGAGTAAAGCTATGACTGTCGGGTAAGCTCATAAAAATTCAATTTCTAAGAAATTAATTTATTCTATTAGACACTTTAAAACTTAATCAAAGGGTAGATTGATATCTAATAAAAAGATGATAAAGTGCACCAAAAGGCGGCATGATATCACTCACAGGGTAAGTTTCTTTTGCTTTTGATTTCAACTCTCCATCCTCTCCTTCGATGCCACCACTTGAGGCATGTCCGGCCATAACTCATGTAACCTTGCAGCATGGCCTCTGCCATGTATTGCATGTACTCCTGATTATTCCTCCTACAAAACTGAACTCATTTTCAAGATCATCAATGTCATCTTCCTCCTCATCACTCGCCATTTAAGCACAACCTTTAAGTCGCTTAGACCTCTTCAATGTGATATTTGTTGTCCAATGCATTCCACGATTCCTTAGTTATTCCAATTGAGCAGTGTGCATTGTAGAGCGAGTTTGAGAGAGCATTGAGAATATGTCATTGACACAATAATTCGTCTAAAAATTGTTGAAAATAAAATATGATAGAATAATGAAGGACAAATTTTTTTAGAAAAATAAGATAAAATAATGAAAGATAAAAGAAGATAAACCAAACAAGCTTCAAGGCACGAAGGTGACAACATTTTCTTTTAAACAAATTTCTCCCCCTCTAATTAGAATTACGATTGCAATGGGGTGTGTGAGAAACGCCTTCTGGATACAATGAAGAACTTTGATTGTTGTTCAAAGGTAAACTTGCACTATTTATTTCAACCCGGAAACACTCTTGTAAATGTCTTTGATAAGTAGAGAAAAACCAATGAGAACTAAAGAGAGAGAGAGAGAATAGAGAGTATGAAATTTGATTTTGATATCCTTGCATCACAAAGGGCTAGTCTATATATAGAGTCTCAAGAGGTTTCATCATAAGGTACATCTCTGGGCAACATCCTTTCATGAAAGGGAACACCCTTTGGCAAATGGTCACACATGAAAGGCAACATCCTTTCATAAAAGGGATACCATTTGGCAAATAGTCATATATGAAAGGTAACATCCTTTCATGTATAGTAGTGTCCCTTCAATACCAATGAAAGGGAACATCCTTTCATATGCAAAGTATCTTTTAATTCATCAATTAATGTCATATGCATTTATTCTCTCAATTCAATTCTCAAAGAAAAATATAGAAAACACATTATTGTTGAAAATATCCAACAGAAGGTATGCAGGAAATGCCTTTGTCCTGCGATAAAGGAATGTCGGTATGTCTAAGCTTGCCGACCCTCTGGAGGTAGTGGCGGAGCCAAAAATTGTCGATAAGATGGGAAATAAAATTTTGTAAATCAAAGTTCAAATACAATTAAAATTATATAATAACAAAAATTAAATATCTTATGTAGTTTGTAAAAAAAAAAGTCTTTTACATAAACAATTAGTACAAAATATTAAGAAGAACAAATTCATAATTGAGATCCACAATATTGTCTTCTTTATGTTTTTTTGTTTGAGACATCGCTAATTCTATTGTTGTTTTTTTCTTGAAATACTTCTCCATAAAATCTCTACATAAAAAAGAATTAAAGATTAAAGTCCATTGTATTGAAATCTCTCTCTATAAAATTCCTATACTTAAATTTCAATTAACAAAAATCCAACAGAAGATCGAAGAAAAATTAGGAAAGGTGCTAAAGAATCGAATCATGAGAAACCTAGACTCTAGATACAGAAAAAAAACCTAATCTTAACCTTAATCGGAGGCAAAGATGAGAGAAAGATGCATACCAAATCCCAGAGCTCGGTAATGACAGTGAGGGGATTAGGTGAAGATGAGAAAGAGATGCTCGAAGATTCCTGAGGATAAGATGAGGGCGTGAGTTAAATCATTATTTTATTTTAAGTTCTGTTTTTTATTCATTATTTTATTAATTTATTTATAATTTAATAAAAGTAAGAGGGGTTTTTTTAATAGAATGACAAAGGGGCAATTAAAATATTAAAAAAATATTATATAATAAAATAAAAGATATTCTACAATACAATAATGAAATTTTCAATCAAAAGGGGGGCAATTACCCCTTCTCCTCCACGTGGCTCCGCCATTGGAGGAGCAAGGCACCGAAAATCTAGGTGTATGAGAGCCTCATGGGAGCACACAAGGTTTGACAACCCAGATGGAAGCAAACACCAAAAGGAGAGGGCAAACACCCGGATGGGGTAGGGGATGCTGATGGTATGATCAATTTGACTAGAAGAAGAATAGAGGGAGAGAAAATTGCTTGTCAGAAGGGCTCACCAAAGCTAGAGATATGCTACGTATCTTTGGCCTTGGACTCCAAAATGTTGGCGGAGAAGGAGAAGCTACGAAATACTCGATCACAACAATTGTGAAGATGGTGGAGTGGTTGACAGCAGCCTTGGCGAAGCAATTCTCACCGGCGACACCCTGGTCAGCAAAACCCCTATAAGAGTCGTCGATTTCCCTTCAACAGTTCTAGCATGCTAGGTTGAGTAGATGGAGAGTGTGCGTGTACCTGGATTCATCGTCAGCTTCACTCCCTGGATGGCAGATCTCGTCGCGTTGGAGAAGGTTGATGATGAAATCAAATGGATCTCAAACGAGTGTCTTCCCCTGTTCTCCCGGAACATAGACAAGGTGGCGTAGATTATTAAACCTATAGGAAATCTTGTTTATCTCGATGGAAGTGAGGCTTCTTTTTCGACCGGATCCGGGTGGTGGTGTGGATCCAGAGAGGCCAACGACTGCCGTGCTCCATCAAGTGCTCTATTGGTTGTCATCGGCACACTATGAAGGTGATGCTAGAAAAAGGGTAGAGACCCCTCTAGTGGGGTGGGACCGGAGCAGAAAAAGGGAAAGAAAGAGCTCGCCGGAGAAGATGACATCATCGGTGGATCTCATCCCTGGAATAACAAATGGTAGATAGGGGAGAGATAAGGACCACAGAAGAAGCATTGTGAAACCGCTGGATCCAGGAAACGGGGAAGTTGTCAGGTAGTCAAAGGTGAAGTGCACTCCACCGGCTGCAACACCACAGGGAGCATACAATGACCATATGCGATGTCGCCGCGTAGAAAGGACAAGCTCTCCCATGTGATGGGAGGTAATAGGGTTGGATATACTCACGTATTGAATATTCGCATGACAACAAGGACCCAGTTGTCAATTAGGGAGCAACCATACAGGGTCCATGTGGCGATGAGAGGAAGGCTAATAGCATTACGCTAAAGTAGGAGCCACACGGCACCTAGAGGTTGAGATACTTTCGTGTATGCCAACAAAGGCCATGCGACACTAAAGGAGAAGATGGTTTCCTCGTACTCTAACAAGGGACCAACATCCACATGAAGAAGCATCATAAGTGTTTAATTGATCATATTTTGATATCATATTTTTAAACACTTAGCATGTTATTTAGAGGAAATTTGGCCCACCGATACTTAATTTGTGTTATTTTTGTGTAACGGGACAAATCGGGGGCATTCCAAGGACAAGATGAATTTTTAAAGCAATTTTGAGCAAATTTGAGGAGAATAAGAGATGAATTGAAGAACTAGACGTGACCCTAATGATGTGGCATGCCACATGGTATCCACATTCTCCCCCGGTTGGCGTAATATGCCATGCAACATTCATATCATCCCCCATTGTCGTGGCACACCACATGGACACCAACACAGACCAGGGGAAGGTTAGTGATAAATGTTTAATTGACCATATTTTGATATCATATTTTTATACACTTAGCATGCTATTTAGAGAAAATTTGGCCCACCGATACTTAGTTTGTGTTATTTTGTAACGGGACACATCGAGGCCATTCCTAGGGCGAGATGAATTTTTGAAGCGATTTCGAGCAAATTTGAAGAGCATAAGAGCTGAATTGAAGAACCAAATGGGACCGTCTTGACCTAGACGGACCATCGGGATCGAAGAACGTCCCTCAAATTGGCTAGGAACCAGACGGATGAGCTGATGCCTGTCTGTCACTTCATCTAGTTCGCAGAACGACATTAAAGACCCCAGATGGAACCGTCTGATCCCAGATGGAACCGTCCGGATCGTGGAATTTGCTTCCCAAAACTCGCTAGTGAACCCGGACAGAGAGCGGTGAAATGTTTGCTACCCTATCCGCTCGCACCTGCACCCAGCTTATTTGAAGTCATTGAGCCCAAACGTCTTAGGAAATATGCCTATCCGCCCTGCATGCAAGGGGCCTATCAATACTAAGCGTTTAGGGTTTTGTGGAGATCTTTGGAGCTCCTATTCCTCACAACTTCTTGGAGATCCATCCATTAATTGACTATTATCCATCGGGGCACATCGGAATATTGGTGCTTTCATTTTTCTATTTGTATTGGTTTTGTGTTCCCCTTTGATGAGGACCTAACTTTCTAGGTATTCGGGAATGATGAACCATTGGGTTAATGTTTCAAATTTGATATTGAATATTAATGCTTATTTAGTTGCTTTATAATATTGAGATCTATTGAGTGTTATTCATTGCATTGGTAATCTACGTAACGACAACCCGGATTATTCAATCCGACGCACCGGGGGAAGAAGCGAATGCCTCCCTGTGTGAGAGCATGTCTCAATAGAAGAAATTATGAGTGCACCGAGAGATCGGGCACTAAGGAGAGAGAATCCTTAATATGCCTTGTTCCCATAGTCCTTCCAAAATTTAGATTCCCTAGAATGCCAATCAGTGAGGGTACTAGGTTAGTAATCGCCTCGAGAGAGCGATGAAAACATTATAGGAATCCTTGGTCCAATATATTGCAACTATTAGCTTTAATATTCTTTGTCTATCTTTTTATTAGAACCGGAGGGGGATTAATTACACAGATACCCCTCTCCTATGATTGATTGCCCTTATGACTTCACCGTAACCTTGTTGAGATTTGATTTCTTCTCTTTCTATGTTTAGAATTTAGATTAGGTTAAAACCCCTCAAATTCTCAGTTAGGCTAGATAATAGGTAACTAGTTAGTACTAGTGTTTCACGGTCTCTATGGTTCGATACCCGACTTTTCCTAATCCACTTTATTACTTGTTCAACCCTTGCACTTGCAGTAGTACGGCTGGATCAGCTACGTGGCAAGAAGTTAGTGACATGTCAAGCCATGAGAATAACATTTGGGCAACAAAAAACTCACCTGACTACCTAGAAGAATACATGTGTCATGATGGGATGTCTTCTGAAATGGCTAAACTCCACGTCAGCACTAAAGCCAATACCTATCAAGCTATGGACCAACACCTAAGCCGGGTTCAAGCCCATGCCTACTAGGGCCAGTCCAACCCAAAAGAAACTCTAGCACTTTTGGCACAAGCCCAGTAAACTCTGAAGTGGCCCAATAAAACGGATCTAAAACCAACACACCTATTCAAAGCCAGCTTTGAGCCCGACCTCGTTACAAGGGATTTTTGACATGGGAAATGGGATTAATTTTGACCTTTCAAAGCTTTCCCTAAGATCCATGCATGGTTCATGGATCTGGTTTTGGATGCAACCCGAGGAGGGAATTAATTCAAGGGCACCAACCCTACTATAGGAAGAAAACATAGCACAACGTCAAAGGAGCCCACCCAAGGAGAGAATCTAGGAAAGGAAACAAGGGTGCAACCCAAAGTTCAAAGGTACTCAAAAGTCCCCAAAAGAACTAACGAGGCGTAGCGAGAGGACAAGTAAGCCATACAATGTCAGGATTGAGAAAGAAGGCTTTATTGCACCCCCAACCCATCCTCGCCCTAGAAGAAGCCAACAACACAAGAGGCTCAAACCACCCAAGGTATTGACATAAACCTATCTAATGTCCCTTTAACTTTGTTTGACTTCTTCTTTGACTTTCTGCTTTATGTCGGGAGGCATCTTTCTCAACTTCTGCTTTACTATCTTTACTATATAGTAAAGATAGTAAAGTATCGGCACCTTCCTTGAGAATTACTCGGTGTTGGACTAGAGATGGATCAAGACTCAGCATGTCTTGGTAAGACCATATGAAGATTTTCATATCTTTCTTGAGGAAGTGAGTGTACTCTTCCTTCTCTTGTGGGGAAAGAGAGAGACTGATCTTCGTAGCCAAACAGGGAACTACTCACAGCTGCCCTCCTAGTGGGAATAGACTTAGGCACATCAGAGGAGCACATATCCTCATCTCTTGCCTATATGCGGGCAACCGAGGTAGAACATGTGGTAGAGTAGGTAGGCAACAACTAGGCTGCCCAACTGAAAGTGACAAAAGGATCAATAAGAGTTAAACATGAAATTCATATCTTGGAATGTGAGAGGTTTGGGAAAAAGAAAAAAGAGATATCTAGTAAGTGATATCCTCATGCAATATAAGGTCGGTATATTTTGTCTACAAGAAACAAAATTATCCAACATTAACAACAACATATGGAGATTAATAGGAGGAGATATATAAGATAAATGGGTAACATTACCTACCATAGAGACCAGAGGGGGATGTTGTGTGAGATGGAACAACACAAATTATAATCTCAAGGAATAATTGATAGATCAATACTCATTATCGGTGGTGCCAGAAGTAGGGCCAACAACAAAACCCCAGAATGATATCTACAATATCCACTCCCTATAATACAACACAGAGGTCAAACTTGCTAAGCTAAACTCAAGGCTATAAGGGAGAGATGAGAAGGGCCATGGCTACTATGTGACGATTTTAACACTATAAGATGCCCAGAAGAAGCCAACTCAGCGTCCCACAATGCAAGTTAGAGGGAGGAATTCAAGCAGTTCATCCAGGAGCTGTAGTTAATCGACCCGGCCCTACTAGGACAACAATTCTCATGGACCAACCGGAGAGCATCCCCAGCCTTCACACTCTTAGACTAGTTCCTACTATCCACAGAATGGGCATTAGGGTTCCCTAGAATCTGGCAAATTGCTATCCCGAGAGTCAGATTGGATCATGACCCCAAAAACCTCTAATGTGGAACCCACAATCCATGACCAAAAGTCTTTCACTCTAACAGAGACTGGGAAAAGGAAGAAGGCTTCTGGGAAATGACCAAAGAAGCATGGGAACAACGACAACTTGCTGGAAGCGGTGCATTCACTCTAGCCAAAAAGCTTAGCACCCTAAGAAAGCCGCTGAGAGCCTGGTAGAAGGAAACTTTCATCCAGAAAATGGAGTTGAAGAAAGAAACCCCAAGGAGATCCAAAAGCTTGACATGATTAAAGAGTCCAAGGCCCTCATGAGGGAAGAACACATAGAGGAAGTATTTAAAAGGAAAGAGTACGAGAAGCTGATCCTAGAGGAAGAGTCGCATTGGCTACAACGCTAAAAAATAACATGGCTACAAAAAGGGGATCAAAATACCAAATTCTTCAACTCAGTTTCCAACCAAAGGAGAAACAAGAATTGGATATCGCAGATATAGGTAGGGGGTAACATTTTGAACACTAGAGCAAATCCTAATATCCTTCCACTTCAATAACCTCTTGGGCACAGAAAGGGACATGCGGTACAAAACAACATGGAAAAGGTTGTTCATCCACAAAAGAAGATTGGACCTACAATACACTGAGGCACCTTTCACGAAGGAAGAAATCAAAAAAGTAATTGATGTGTTAGGATCGGACGAAGCACCCAAACCAGATGGCTTCCCTATGAAATTCTATTAATAGGATGGAGCATAATAAGGAATGACATCCTAAGGTTATTTGAAGAATTCTTCTAGGGCACAACTTGCTTGGAGAGACTTAACTTGGCGCACATCCTGCTAATCCCAAAAGCAGTGCCCCAGTGACCATAAAGGACTATAGGCCTATTAGCTTGATAAATTGCTCCATCAAAATCATCTAAAAGACCTAGCAAACAGGATGAGGGGGCATCATTGGGGAATTGGTCAATGAGTTCCAAACAACCTTCATAATGGGGAAAATAATTCATGACAACATTGTTGCCTCAGAGGAATTAATTCACAGAATGAAATACAATGAGAAAAATGGTACATTAATCAAAGTGAACTTATAAAAAGCCTTCGATAAGGTCGACAGGGACTTTCTCCTAGAAAAACTCCAAGCAAGGGGTTTTGTACCAAAATGGAGCTTGTGGATCAAATCTCTACTTAATTTACTCATCAATAGTGTGCTTCCGGATTAATGGAGTGCCCTCAGACTATGTAAGACATAAAAGGGGTTTACAACAAGGTGACCCCCTCTCACCCTTGCTCTTCGTCATTGAAACAAATGTGTTTTTCACTATACTTACGGAGGCCGCCAGTGAGAATATCTTAAGCAGGGTTCCGCTGGGAATCAATAGAGGGGATGTTGTAATGTCCTTTTAATAAGCCAATGATCTACTAGTTTTCTGCACAAGGGATCTCACCTAATTCAGAATACTAAAGCTAATCTTCTACCTGTTTGAGGGCTCTCATAGCTGAGGATTAATTTCAACAAAAGCGTGATAGTCCCCATTCGTACATAGGGGCATATGTACGCCGTTGGACAAAGCATAAACAATCAATTGCCATACAACTTCCCCCCCAATCAAATACCTTGGAGTCTCAATATCAGGGGCACAAGGATTGGCACAATCAGATTATGAGAGTCAGGGGGAAGCTTGCTTCATAGAAAGTAATGCTCTTGTCTTTGGGAGGTAGACTGACCCTACTAAATTCACTCCTTTCTATAATGCCCATCAACTGGATGTTGATTTATTGCCTCCCATAAAGGGTTGTCAAAAAGCTTAACGAAATAAGGAAAAACTTCCTCTGGAATGGCACCAATGTAGAGGCTGGGGCATACCACTTGGTGAACTAGGAAAGATTGTATTGACCAAAGTCCCATGAGGGATAGGGAATTCTTAACCTTCGAGAGTTTAATGGGGCACTACTAGAGAAATGGTGATATGAAGAATCCTCATAGGAAAGGTTGGGATATGCATTAAAATCTTTAACGAGGCATACTTCAAAAGAGGATTCATCGATGCACACAAAGTACCCCTAGGACAAGCATCCACCTTGTGGAAAGGTATCTATTGTAAAGGAGCACCTACGCTATCCAACATGACGATCATAACAAGGGACAATGCCTCCATAAATGTCTATATGGACAATTGGATTGAAGGATATTCTCCTTGGAATATGTTCCCAACCATACAACCACCGATTGTCAAGAAATCTGCATCAATACTCTAGGCTCTGGAATTGCTCAGGCAAGGACAACCGCTCCTCAAGAAGGGTCCCCTATCATAGAAGGAAACAACAGAGTTCCAAGCATTAAGCCAACACCTCCAAAGTATCCCTGGAGCAGGTTGGGACGTGTGAATATGGCGCCATGCGCCTTCTAAAACCTTCACCATCAAGACACTATACACCTTTAGGATTGACGGATGCACCAAGGGAAATCTCAAAAAGAACCTCTGAAAAGGTCCATGTCCCCTCAAAATTAAGTTGTTTTCCTAGTTAGTCAAGGGGAACAAAATACTCACCCTGGACAACTTGCGCAAACAAAATTGGAGCGAAACCCACACACGATGCTTCATGTACGATACTAAGGACAAGTCGGTATCGCACCTGCTTATCTCCTGTCTATACGCATCAAGCATTTATTTCGGAGACCTCTTCGGAACACAAAACAGGCCAAAGAAACTATAAGAACTCTGGGGAAAAGGGAATTTCCCCTACAAGGTGGACAAAACTTGGAGCTAGGGATGGGACCTCATGACCATGGCCATCACATGGTGTATATGGGGGGAAAGAAATATGCGATGCTTTCAAGAAAAGTAACGTGTTTTCTAAGAGATCATTCGTGATATTAAACTCCTCATATTATCTTGGGGTAAAAATCTTGGTGGAGTACCGAACTATGTACTTGTCTCACTTCAGTCACCGAATTTCAATTTGTTTCTTTTTAGCTACCAAACATCAATTTTGTTTTCACCGAGAGAGTATTGAGGGGATTCCGGTGGGTATAAAAGGGATTCCGGCCAAATTAAGCTGATGTGGATTATCCATGTCAGACTCTAATATTAAAATATTATTAAAAAATAATTTTTTTAATTACAATCAAATAACATTAAACATCATTAATTTAGTTCACTAAACGCTAACCCTAACCCCCCATCTCCCATGGCGCTGTCGGGTTGCTTTGCCTCGGCCGAGGACCTTCCCCAGCAAAGAACAACTAATGCTCCCATCTCCACGGAAAGAAGTCCGGAATGACAGGGAGCATCGTCCTTCCACGGCATTCTCGACTCTCAAGTGTTGTTCCTCCAAAGATACATCTCCGAGCATCGCCGGCCGCCGTAGTTGTTGCAGATCGTGTTCCTCATGGCATCCCTAATCGACATAACGCAAAGCTTATCATTCTCCTGCCTCAGGATAGTGTTCTCATGTCTCTCGATTTGAATCTGTGCAACCAAACAAGATTGAAGATAATCAAAGAACTGAAACCATCTCTCAAACTTTGACGTGACACAATCTCTTGCTAAGCTCCAGCCTCTGTTTCTCATCAGGATGAGGGCATTCCTTGAAAAGCCTGTGATTTCCAAAGAAAGAGCTAAAGATTAGCAGAAGCTTGAACTATTTTTGAGGAAATTAATAACGGGAAGTTCCTTATGCTTCGAGCTCTTGGATTTGTTGCAGAGTGTGACGATGGTAATGCTTCTTCTTCCTTGGATTCTCCTGTTTAAGCTCTTGTTTTTCCCTGTCGGGGAGGTCCTCAATCGAGGTCGAGCAACCCGGCGGTGCCGTGGGAGATTGGGGGTTAGGGTTGGGGTTAGGGTTTAGTGAATTAAATTAATGATGTTTAATGTTATTTGATTGTAATTAAAATAATTATTTTTTAATAATATTTTAATATTATGGTATGACGTGGATAATCCACGTTAGCTTAATTTGGCCGGAATCTCTTTTTACCTATAGGAATCCCCTCAGTACCCTCTTAGTGAAACAAAATCGATGTTCGCTACTCAAAAAGAAACAAATTTAAATTCGGTGACCGAAATGAGACAAGTGCATAGTCCAGTACTCCACCAAGATTTTTACCCTATTATCTTGGTTTGATGCAGTGAACCCGTCCAAGAGTCCATGTCTAGAGGCGGCACAAAGCTTGGTCAAGAAAAGCCTGGAGTTCACCAAAGAAAGCCCGTAAAGCCACAATGAAGGCGACTAAGCCTTTGAAGAGGACACGCCAAGAGGGAAACACAACTAGCAAGCACATCCCACAACCTGCTTTACTTATTTTACATGCTTACTTTTCTGTAAACCCGGTTATTTAAAATGTACTCGACTATTCTCAAATTAACATAAATAATAGTGGTTTATCCACCTTGTTAAAAAATAAGAAGCATTTTATTAAGCATAACCACTTATCCCTAGACATTATCATTGTTTAAGCACAATAGATAATCCTTGTTAACCCACTCAACCACAGATAAAATCACTCACTCACATTCAAACATATTTCTCTGCAACTTGCAACAAACAATCAAGCAACACGTGGGGCTTACAAAGCATAGGCATATGATCAGAGGCTTCAATGGTCATCACTTGTTCTATTGATGCCTTTTCAATCATCCACTCCTGAAGATCTTGGAGAATCTCATCTTCTTTGCAGATGATGTACACTCTCTGAACTGATCCAAATCTTTCATTGGTGAACAAGGACTCACTTGCCAACTCTTCGATAAATAACTTTGTAGGTCTGAGCAACAGGGTTGCAAGTTTTATGTCCTGGTATCAAGTGATTGATTAGAGCTTTGTTGTGAAATGTTTATGTTGGTTAATCTCGTTACATAGGACTCATTGGTATTTAGTTATTGCAAATAATGCATGTAACGCATGCTCGGTCAGTGAACGTTGCTTCATGACCGAGTCTTCAGCAGTTTGTTAGATAGGTTAGTAGTGAGATGGCACGTAGATCGTGTCCATGAATTGCTCCTTTCTTGTTATTTTCTTTTGGTCAATATATATGGCAGTGAAGAATGAAAAGGCTGTAAGTTTTGCAGCACCAAAATCTCTCTTGTTCTAATAGCCTTCGTTGTCTCCTGTGTGTGTGTGTGCTTCACTAGGGTTGTGCAGCGTGAGAAAGGCTCCTGTGACGACAAGTGGTATCAGAACTACTTGGTGTTCGATCTGCTCCGGCGATGGTAAAGACAAGGGGATCAAGCTCGTCTCCACCAAAGGCACGACCGAGCGGTGGCAGCAGCAGCGAGCTGCGCGTTGTGGAGAGGGTGGTCAAGGAGATCGATGGTGCAGCACACATTCCAGTTCTCACCCGCACAAACTACGCGGACTGGGCAATCCTTATGAAGGTGCAGCTACAAGCGCAAGGCTTGTGGGAGGTCGTAGAAGATGGACCTGGAGATCACCGTGAGGACCGGCGAGCCATGTCGGCACTGCTTCGAGCAGTACCACCGGAGCTGGTACGTACTCTTGGCGGCAAGGAGACCGCTAAAGAAGCCTGGAACACACTCAAAACCATGCGTGTCGGCGTCGAACGAGTCCGGGAGGCTAAAGCGCAGACACGACGGATGGAGTTTGAGAACCTCGCGTTCAAAGAAGGCGAGGGTGTGGAATCTTCAAAGATCCGATTCACGATCGCCAACGACCTCGAAATAAGCGATCCAAAGAACCGAGCACATGGCGGTGCTCAAATTTCTTCGAAGCGTGCCACGCGCATACAAGCAGATGGCCATGGCGATCGAGTCACTGGTGGATCTCAAGACCTTGTCCATCGAAGAGCTCACTGGCCGGCTCCTTGTTGTTGAGGAGTATGGCGATCTTGACGATCCTGCACCTGCAGGAAGTCATCTACTTCTTACCGAGGAAGAGTGGCAAGCCCGGCAGCGACAACACGAGCGTGGGCAAGGCTCGTCCGGAGGCGGCGACAAGAAGGGCAAGGCTCCTGCAAAAGCGAAGTCGCCAACCAAGGACAAGACAAAACTGTCGTCCAACAGAGGCAGGAGTGGCGAACGCAAGAAGGGAAGTTGTCACTATTGTGGCATCCCCGGCCATTGGGCCAAGGAATGTCGTAAGGCAAAGCGCGATCGGGAGCAGCAAGAGCAGGCAAATCTCGCGCTCGCCGAGCCAGACGAAGACGAGGAACCGGCTCTTCTCATGGTACAGACCACGTTGACACTGGCTGAAAACAACGTATCTCAAGAAGTGAACCTGAACGAGGACAGGGTGGTGCCAGTGGATGCGGCCGACGGGGTGTGGTATCTCGACACCGGCGCCAACAGTCATATGACCGGTGACAAGAAGGCGTTTACGACCCTCAAGGAGACCATGCACGGCACAGTACGTTTTGGAGATGGCTCGGTTGTAAACATACACGGTAGGGGCACCGTTATGTTTCAATGTCTCACCGACGACCACCGCATCCTCTCCGAAGTCTACTACATCCCGAGCCTACGTAGCAACATCATCTCGGTAGGGCAACTTGACAAGAATGGTTGCAAGATCGTCATCAAAGGAGGGATGCTTTGCATTCATGACCGAACGCGCAAGGTGCTCGCACGAGTATCACGGACTCGCAACCGACTCTACACGCTGAGTCTAAACCTTGCTACGCCGGTAAGTATGCTCATGCAGAAAGACGACGTCGCTTGGTTGTGGCACGCCCGCTTCGGACATCTACACTTTCGAGCTTTACACAATCTTTCCCGAAAGGAGATGGTAACGGGGATTCCCCACATCGAGCACGTGGAGAAATTGTGCGACTGCTGTGTACTTGGGAAGCAGCATAGGACGCCGTTCCCACAGACATCAACCTTCAGAGCACGGCGCCCACTGGAGTTGGTACACAGCGATCTCTGTGGCCCAATCTCACCGGCAACCACGGGCGGCAAGAGGTACTTCCTGCTCATAGTTGATGACTTTAGTCGTTTTATGTGGCTTGAGGTGCTCAAGACGAAGGATGAGGCTTTCCGCTACTTCAAGAAGATCAAGGCGGTAGCTGAGGCAGAAAGCGAATGCAAACTGCTCGCTTTCCGCTCTGACCGCGGCGGCGAGTTCAACTCCGGTGCATTTGTAGAGTTCTGCGAGGAGAACGGCATCAAGCACAACACCACGGCATCTTACTCGCCACATCAGAATGGCGTGGTAGAGAGGCGCAATCAGACAGTGGTCGAGATGGCTCGCTATCTCCTCGGCGATGGCCGTACGTGCGCTGTTGATGTTGGAGAGGCGCAGAAGACCGCAGATACCTCCTCAACCGCTCGCCAACGAGGAGTTTAGCTGGCATGACACCTTACGAGGCGTGGTACAAGAAGAAACCAAGCGTGCATCATCTAAGGATCTTTGGATGCGTTGCACACGTCAAGAAGCTCGGGCCTGGCATGCACAAGCTTGCAGATCGCTCTACACTAGGGGTGTTCGTGGGCTATGAGGAAGGTGCGAAGGCCTACCGGGTTTATGATCCGATAGAGCAGCGGCCGTATGTGACAAGGGATGTTACCTTCGAGGAATGCCTCGCCTGGAGCTGGGAAACAACGGGCTGCACGGAAGCAACAGCAATGGCAACCACATTCACAGCGGTTTACACCACAGAAACTAGCATGGCGACACTCCCTGCACCACATGCACCGACTCCAGAACTCATCACACCAGAAGCTAAACCTGGAACCCTGTGCCCATACCAACGCAGACACAATGGGCTACACCACCCACACATGACGACGACTGGGACACCAACTCAGGGCCTCGTCACTACCGACGTATCGAGGACATATACAACACCACTAGTGAAGTCACCAACGTCGAAGAGAGTGGTCTCTGCTTCTTAGCTGCTAAGGAGCCTGCAAACTTGGGCGACGCGTTAACCGATCCATCTTGGAGGAATGCCATGAAGGAAGAGATGAGATCGATCATTGACAACAAGACGTGGGAGTTCGCATCACTTCCAGCCGGCCACTGTGCCATCGGGCTTAAGTGGGTGTTTAAAGTAAAGAAAGACCCCGCAGGCAACGTCGTGAAGCACAAGGCGAGACTTGTCGCCAAAGGCTACGCACAGCGCCAGGGGGTGGACTTTGATGAAGTCTTCGCACCCGTGGCAAGAATGGATACAAGATGCGCATACTTCAAGGCCACAAGCGCATCTAAAAAGTGGGAGGTGCATCACATGGACGTGAAGTCGGCGTTCCTAAACGGCGATCTCACGGAGGAAGTCTACGTCCAACAACCACCGGGCTTCGTTGACGACGCTAACGACCACAAAGTTCTCAGACTGCGCAAGGCCTTGTATGGACTTCGACAAGCACCACGCGCGTGGAACTCAAAGTTGGACGCCTCCCTTGCCTCACTCGGGTTCAGGAGAAGCCCACTAGAGCACGCCGTATATCGGAGAGGTGATGCCCATTCCTTCTTGCTTGTAGGTGTTTATGTGGACGACTTGATCATTACAGGGACAAAGGTTCAAGACATCATCGAATTTAAAGCACAGATGCAACAGAGGTTCAAGATGAGTGACCTTGGTCTCCTTAGCTATTACTTGGGGATCGAGGTGTGTCAAAGTGATGGTGAAATCACAGTGTGCCAGGGAGCATACGCAGCGAAGATCGAGTACGCTGGTATGAGTAGCTGCAACCCATGTCACACACCAATGGAGAGTCGACTTTGCCTGAAGAAAAAGGATGGGAGCACGGCTATGGACGCAACAAAGTACCGTAGCATAATCGGCAGCCTCCGTTATCTGGTCAACACACGTCCAAACATTGCCCACGCGGTAGGCATCACAAGCAGGTACATGGAGGAGCCAAGCATGCAACACTGGGCTGCAGTCAAACTGATACTCAGGTACATAAAAGGTACACTTAACTATGGGTGTTGTCACAAGTCAAGAGGAGGAGAAGTTGCTTTAGTGGGTTACAGCGACAGTAACCTAGCCGGGGACACCGACGACCGGAAAAGCACCTCAGGGATAGCCTTCTTCGTCGTGAACAACATTGTAACATGGACTTCATGTATGTAAGATTGTTGCTCATTCTTTTCATGAGTATGAGTATGCAGCAGCAGCGAACCGCAAAGATGTCGTATGCGTATGGCTCGGGCCTGCCCTATTGGCGAGCTAATCGGGCGCGAAGAACAGAAGTTTAAACTGCTCATGGATAACAAGTCAGCTATCGCCCTTAGCAAGAACCCAGTGCATCACGACAGGAGCAAACATATCGACACAAAATTCACTATATCCGGGAATGCATTGAGACCGGGAAGATGAATATAAACCACGTTGGCACTGATGGCCACTAGCTGACATCCTGACGAAGCCATTAGCACGGAACAAGTTCATTGAGATGCGTCACAAGCTGGGCGTCAAGCAACTTGGTGCGATGTAACGAGCTTAAGGGGGTGATTTGTTGGTTAACCTCGTTACATAGGAGTCATTGGTATTTAGTTATTGCAAATAATGCATGTAACGCATGCTCGGTCAGTGAACGTTGCTTCACGACCGAGTCTTCAGCAGTTTGTTAGATAGGTTAGTAGTGAGATGGCACGTAGATCGTGTCCATGAATTGCTCCTTTCTTGTTATTTCCTTTTGGTCAATATATATGGCAGTGAAGAATAAAAAGGCTGTAAGTTTTGCAACACCAAAATCTCTCTTGTTCTAATAGCCTTCGTTCTCTCCTGTGTGTGTGTGTGTGTGCTTCACTAGGGTTGTGCAGCGTGAGGAAGGCTCCTGTGATGACAGTTTATATATATGCATGCTATAATATTATTTATTACCTCTGGTTGGCAAAGCTGATACATCCTTGAAGAGAATAGTTTTTCTCTAAACAATAATGATGTTGGAGGCTTCTCTGGACCATGATCAAAGAGGACTTGAGTATCCAGCAATCTTTCTCCGGGGTTTCGCAGAAAAGCCTAGCTCCCCATGTTCATGATGATCAGGTTTGTATCAATATTGTCAGCAAATTAAGAAAATAGTTTGATGGCATGAAATCAAACTTATATATGATATATAGTTTCATGAAATGCTGAGAAGAAGAAGAGTGATGTATATATTTGAAAGGTTGGAGTTGCACCTCAGTGAAAAACTCGCCAGTGAGTGAAGTCAGAGGCCCGCTGGCAATGGCTCGTAGATAGACGGCGCAGTAGATCTTCTCCTAAAAGCCTCCATGGCCAATGAGATGCCAATGCCTCCCAAGCTATGGCCCACTAAGATGACCTTCTCATTGTTAGGGAGAGAGGACACAACCTCCATCAGAGGTTGGACATATTGATTGAAAGAATGAAGGTCGTCAAGTTTGAATGGGTGTGCCCCAGAGGCTATGAGGTCGATGGCTGTGACTTTGTGGCCTGCCTTCTCTAGCAGTGTGGCTATATTAAACCAACACCAAGCTCCATGGCAAGCACCATGCACTAGAACAAAGTGCTTATAGTTTCCAGTTACTTTCTTCATTTGGCTGCTTGATATATGATCTTGGTATTATTCTCTTCACTCTCTAGTTTTCTTCTCGACTTTCTAGCCTTTTCACAAAGAGAGAGATGGGTGATGAGTTATGTATAGGTTTATCATTTGTGGAGATAAGGTTAAATTATCCAAGGTTATGTGTGTTTGTAGTATCTCTTGATCAACTTTGATATTATCATTATTTTTTTATTTTGAGTAAGATATTATCATTATGTATTGTAATAAATTTTATCATCATCTCATAATTGTGAGATTGGGAATCTCAAGAGAAGAATGACTCAGGAATTCGCAATGAAGGACTTGGGTCCATCAAGACAGATTCTTGGCATGCGAATTACTAGAGATAGAAAGAAAAGAGTGTTGAAGCTATCTCAGGCTGAGTATATTGAGAAGGTACTACAAAGGTATAATATGAAAGGTGCTAAGACAGTTGGCAATCCTCTTGCAGCACATTTCAAACTCTCTCAAGCACAAGCCCCAACCACACAAGAAGGGCAAGATGAAATGAAGAGCATTCCTTATGCCTCTGCAGTGGGTTGTCTCATGTATGCTATGACCTGCACCAGACCAGACATCTCTCATTCAGTGGGAGTAGTGTCTAGGTACATGAGTAATCCTAGAAAACAACATTGGGAGGCAGTAAAGTAGATTCTCAGGTACCTGTGGGGTACATCACAAATGAGTTTATGCTTTGGTGGTTCAAGCATAAGACTTGTAGGTTATGTGGATTCTGATCTGGCTGGAAATTTGGACTCTAGAAAGAGCACCACAGGCTATGTGTTTACTCTTGGGAGTGGAGCAATAGCATGGCAGTCACAACTCCAAAAGATGGTCACTTTATCTTCTACTGAGGCAGAGTATGTTGCAGCTTCAGAGGCATGCAAGGTGTTGATTTGGTTGAAGGCATTCCTGAAGGAATTGGGTAAGGAGCAGGATGAATGTTGGTTGCATTCAGATAGTCAGAGTGCTATTTATCTTGCCAAGAACTCGGTTTTCCATTTAAGAACCAAACATATCGACATCAAGTATCACTTCATTAGAGAGCTTGTAGAAGAGAAGAAAGTGAACTTGGAGAAGAACCACACCAAGGACAACCCGACAGACATGTTGACGAAAGTTGTCACCAAGGAGAAGTTGAGGTCATGCTCAACTTCTGTTGGTCTTCTACACTAGAGGATCAACTAACCCACACCCATACATATTCAGATTGAAACTTAGAGGATTGTAGATTGTCAACCTCAAGTGGGAGAATACAGAAGAAGAAGATGAAGATGAAGCACATCAGTCTCCAAGTGGGAGATTGTGAAGAATGGAGCCTGTTGTGTAGATCCATGGAGCTTGCCGAGCTACAAGAGCTCAACCTTGGGATCTTGCCGATGAACGAGCTGGTGTCGTCGAGGAACAAGCGTTGCCGAAGAACGAGCTTCCTCCGATCTTCAAAGTGGGCTGACGAACAAGTGAGCTTGCCAATATACCGATCTTTTCGGAGCTTTCCGATCTTCAGATCTTTGAGCGGTCAAAGCAAGGAGAGAAAGCCCTCTTGTTCTTCATCGGATAAAAGGAAGATGAGTGTTTGCTCATCGGATGAAAACTCATGTGTAAATGCAAGTGATATTATTTTATTGTATACATGCATTTATGGCTACATTATGGCAGCATGGACTTGCACAGTTCCATAGGAGCTCTAGAAAACATAGAGAGATATAGAAGTGATAAAAGGGGGGTCTCTTGTGACGCCCATAATTTTTAGAAAATTATGTTTTCATTATTAGGTTATTTTAAATTTTGTTAGAGAATAAGGAGAGCCTCCCAAAGATTGTTATTTGAATTTTAGTTGAAATAAAGTTTCTAGTTATTTTACAAAGTATTTATATAGATAAATATTATGTTGGTAGTTAATGATAAGAGAATTTTATTAAAATCAAATTATTGGATAACAATATTTATTATTTGATAAGAGTATATGAAGTTTTATATATGGGATAACATTAGATAAGAAGAGGAAATTTTGAAATTTTTAATAAGAGATTATAGTGGTAAATTAGCAAAAGATTGAATTTGGAGTATATACATGATATGCTATTGATTTATATATATAAATCTATTAATTATAGTTAAAGATGAAATCGGATTAGTTGAGATGAAATTTAATATATATATATATATATATATATATATATATATATATATGTTAAATTGATTTGATAAGATGATATGTATTATTTTAAACAAATGAATAAAATGAATGTGCATAGTTGTAAACGATGGTTGAACATCTTTTGGAATTAAAACACACATGGATGAAATTAAAGATTAAATAATAACAATAATATTATATATATATGGAATCAGGCGCATGCACGGATAGCTACAATAAATTGGATTTGAATTGGATTTTGATTTTTTATTTTATTTTATTTTATTTAAAAAAAAACGTGTTGATAGTTCTAAATAGGTTTATATATATATATATATATATATATATATATATATATATATATATATAAAGAGAGAGAGAGATCGCAAGCTTGATCCTTATCTTATCTGCTAGATTTGAAAATTTTCCATGATCCCTTCATGGACTGCTATAAAAGAGAAGATCGTCTCAAACCCTAGCAGAGATCTTTCCATGCTGCGGCAAGAGATTCCTCTCCATTGTGGGATTCTAGACTTTGCTCATAGAAGTAAGTGCCTTTGCCTAGTACCCGCCTGTGATGGGCTTTCTTGACTTTGTTGATTCATGTTTCTTGTAAGTGACTCTTGCCTAGCTCCTACCCAGAGATGGGTTTCTTTGGCATTCTTATTACCTGGTATGGTATATCTTTTGCTGGCATCGTGATTGTGCTTGTTGATATGATTTGGATATCTGTTTTTGGTTCCCGGTATTCATGTGTTGTTTGATGTTCTTCCACATATGTGGATTGGTTGATTGGACAAGTTGTTTTTGGATGCTCACTGAGCATGCCACCGTGGACCGGGACATTACTGTGCGACTCATGGTGCTTGTGTTTAGGTGGGGTTGGTATGTCTCAAAGATCGGGTATGCGTACTCAGGAGCATAGCCACCTGTCGTCCCAAGACTTGACCATTGAGGCACACGGCACTTGTGCCGACCGTGGAGGTGTGATTGGCTCGGGCTTAGGGG
The DNA here is from genome assembly GCA_026586065.1 of Dioscorea zingiberensis. Taxonomy (NCBI): domain Eukaryota; kingdom Viridiplantae; phylum Streptophyta; class Magnoliopsida; order Dioscoreales; family Dioscoreaceae; genus Dioscorea; species Dioscorea zingiberensis. The sequence goes on from CM048822.1 coordinate 20,250,055, forward strand.
CCCGCTTGATTGACTCATTGTGTTGACCGATTGTCTTGATTTGTCTATCTTGACTTTTTGGACCGTGGCTTATCGTGATTTCTCTCAGCATGGTACTTACCGAGCTTTCCTTTCAAAGCTCACTTCACTTTCTTTTCTCTTCCGTGTTAAGAGGAACGTATGGCTCAGGTTTGGAGTCGCGCATGGACCTGATAGGTTGGAGAGGTCCGAGGACCTCAGGTTGTGTGAGAGTTTCACTTGTAGGACCCTTATAGGGCCTGATTTTGTATAGAGCTTTATAGGGTACCAAAACCCTTATTTGATTATTTCTCTTCCGCTGGATTTTATCATTTATTATTTATTAACTTTTGATTATGTATGTTATCTGCTTATCATTATTTAGGCCTTGTATTCGAGTGGGGCTCGTCTCTACTTGGGTACGGCCGGTCTGTGAACGTGCCCGAGGTCCCTGGATCCGGGTCGGGGCGTTACATCTCTCTAGAGAGTGCTTTTCTACACATTGTACTGTTCTTCTTCTTCTCCATTGAGAAACCTCTGAATATACAAAGTGGGTGTGGGTCGTGGACGTAGGCAAGTTGCCGAACCACGTTAAATCTTGTGCGTTCTTAGTTGTTTGATCTCTTCTTGTATTTGTTGTTCATCTTCTCCGATGATCTTGTCTGATGTGCTTGGGAATTGTTGTGCAGGTCGTGGTGATCGACGCTCTCGGCGGTGTTTATTTCCCTAACACTCATCACTCATCACTCATCACTCATCACTCAACACTCATTTTTGGGAGATTTGGGAGGATTCAACGGAGAGGGAGGAAGAATAACAAATGAATGAGAGGATTTTATAAAATCAGTAAATTTGGAATGTATTTAAAGGCTTGCCGTAAATGTGATGATTGTTTTGCTTTCTGTACATTGTGCCTGTTGAAAGGGAGGGTATCTGCACATTAAATATAGGAATTTATCAATATAGGTTTTATTTAGGGTTAATAAGGCTAAAATTTATTATTTTGATTTTAATTATCCAAACAATCATATATTAATTAACCAACGGTTATGATGGCCTATTGGTACCGGTTCCCATGCTAGTTGGTGGGCCTCGATTTTCATGGAGTTGTGCCCTTCAATCTTCATGAACCCCACGACGATCGTGGCCCACCTCTTAGCAAGATATGGGTGCAGCTGCGTTGAACAGATTCCGTATCTGCCGCCTATCCTTGACTTCCTTTGGGGGAGCTTTTTGTCAAAAAAAAATTCATATATTAACTAATTTTTAAGTTTATTTTATTTTAATAATATAATACTTTTATATAAATTAATTTTTTGTAGTTTATTTTAAATTTTTCACTGGCTCCCAAACATTTGTGTTCACTTGAAATGAACTCCCAATTTGGTAACCGAGTAGGCTAGAAAAAGTACAAAAAACTTATAAAAAAATCTTTTATATTAATTAAATATATCATACAACCAATTTAACGGGAGACTTAAATCTCTATGTTATGATTTTGGGTGCAGCTGTGTACTATTTAGGCTTGGGGTTATAGGTGTTTATTTTTGGGTGTAATTTTTTTTGTTATTATTTTAGTGGTAACTGTATCTTCCAAAGATCTTCAACTTAATCGACCTTAATTTCAGGTATTTATTTTGTGGCCTATTCGTTTAACTTTTTTTATTTTTTATTTTTTATTTTCTATCTCCGTAGTAATTATGTCTCGTAGAGGTGTTATTTTTAAGTCTATTTATTTGTTAATAGTAGTTTGGTCAAATATCCAATTTAGTCACTCTATTATTGCGTTTTGTCCCTTTAGGTCCCTCTAATATAAAACATGCCTTTTTGGTCCCTTTAATTTCACGTTTGTGTATTTTAAGTCCCTCCTTATGACGGACGTCCGCTTTTCCGTTATAAACCGCTGACGTGACATTACCTCATATTAAAATATTAATAAAAAAAATTTAAAAACAGTTACTAACCACTGAATAACCGGATCCGCACCCGATACTTAACCTCCCCCTTGATTTCAGATAGGAACCTCGAATTCCCAAACCTGATCCATCCACCACCGCCTCCGATCGGACTCTGACCGGACTCCAACCACAATCGACTCCCTTGATTTCAGAAATCTTTCGAAATCTTTCACCTTGATTTCAGAAATCCCTAATTCACCGACTCCATCTACTAATAACGCCAAATGGACTACCCTAAATCACGGGAGCATCGCCCCCGCTGACGACCACTACTGCAAGCGAAGGACGATTGATTGTTAGGACAAAAACCGAGGAAGCTTGATGATTCTTTTGTGAATCAAGCATGAAAATCTAAACCATCGAATATTTGACCCTTTCAGTTATTATGTGAATCAAGCATGAAGCTTGATGATTTTTTGAAAAGGAAAATAAACCTCACTGAATTAAATGAAACCAAATCCAATACTTTCAGTTATCCAATTAAGCAAATTCAAGAAAGTTCAGTAAAGTCTTAAGCACCAATTAAGCCAAATTAATTCTCTCTAACTCAAAACCAAATCCAATTACAAGTTGTTTAATTGAAGCCCAATCCAATTAGATGTTGTTTAGTCTGAAACCCAATCCAATCAATCCAAAATTGGCAATCTGTTGACAATACTAGAACTACATCTATTTGCAGTTGTTTAACACAATACACAAATTCATCTGTTGACAATTAGAAGTTGTTTAATACACAAATTAAACCCTAAACCATTCCAATCGATCCAAAATTAATTTATAAGTTCACCAGTGTGACAATACACAAATTCATCTATTGACAATCTAAAATCTAATCCAATCCATCCAAAATTTATAATCTGTTAACAACACCAGCCAAAGCAGCAAGAGGTCTTTGCAAACTAAAATACAAATACAACAACCATTGATCAAACAACATAGTTTTACACCAAAATGGTATTTTTTGCTCAAACATCAAAATACATATAAGTCCAGTACACAAGTTTGAGCACAGTTTTTTACTATATAAAACCACAACAAAGCAAAGCAGACAGTTTTCATCATAACTAAACTTGGAACATTCATGAGGTTTGATAAACCACAACATAAATAAACCCTACCATCCAAAAAAAATCCACAACCAACTATTCACTTGCCGCAGACTTGAGGAAATTTTCTCCAGTTGCAGCATTTGTAATGCTTTGCTGCGTTGAGATTTCTGGAGCTTCAAGTGCTGAGGTGCTATGTTGACTAAGGTTTTCATTTTGTCTCTGTGTTCTTTCTTCAACCCTTCTTGCCTGAACATTAGACCACAGAAGAATAAGAAACAAGAAGGTCAAACACATGGTAAGAGATAGAATTCACTCACAGTGAATACAAACTCAAATATAAGATATATATATATATATATATATATATATATATATATATATATATATATATATATATATATATATATATACACCTTCAATTCTCTGACTAGTTACGAATGAATTAAAATGATCACTTTCCCTGCCAACTATAAGTTCACCAGTGTGCGCATCCTAGACCATACGAGAGATAAAATTCAGTGATTTTTAACCTAGACTTTGCATAAAATAATTCCAAAACAACAGGATTATGCAAGACATTCCAAAACAACAAAATTGTTAAGCAAGTGTAAGTAAACATTTTTTAAACTACTTACTCTCAAAACTTTTATTGGTCCATAACAGGAAGCATCCTTTTTCTTCCTCCCACTAGGGACAACTACTGTCTTATTCTTTCCCTTATTTGCACCTTTTCCTTGATGACTTATCTGCTCAGATGAACTAGCATCAGTTGGAGGTGTAATTGAACTTGTCTCTTTCTGGGGGTTATCATTGGTAACCTACAAAAGCACAACAAATTATTCAACACAATTAACAATTAGAGTGGAAAAATAATAGTTGGATAGGGAGTACCAATGCTTATAGATGCATTGACTCTTTGTGGACACCTCCTCCTGTTGTGGCCTTCTTTTTTGCAAACTTTGCACTTGAAGACCCTACCTACCCTAGACAATGCTGTTGTGCTCTTGTTTTTACCTTCTAATGCCTCCCTCTTCCTCTTCTTTCTAGGTCTTCCAGGTATCCTCTTAGGCATAGGAGCCTGTAAGGGACCTTCTTCACTTAATGGCCAGAATGCCCTGCCTTTCACTGGGTTGACAACATGTTGGTACGCCTTCATGTAAACATCTTTTCTGAACCATTCTGAGGCATATTCAAGTGGTTCTGCACCACTGAAAGCAATGGCAGCCACTGCATACTGGCATGGAATACCACATTTATTCCACAACCCATAGGAGCAGAAGTGGTCTGGTAGCTAGCATGACTACATAGGTCTCCCTTACATGCAACCCCAGATTATGTAAATATACTTCATGACTTGAAGCCCCATTCTACTCTATATGCCACTTTGCACTCTTTTTTCTCTCCTTTTCAATTCTAGAAACTATGTTTGGCCCATAATCACATTGTCATTTCCTAACATACTCCATTTTAACAACTATTCTAGTCAAAACATATTTCCTAATATATTCTAATAAGGAAATAATAGGCTTACTCCTAGCATCTAGAATCACCCTATTAAATGTTTCACACATATTGTTGGTGATAACATCACGCATTACCACATCATAAAAATAAGCTTGGTACCAACCTGAAATTGGCCAATTATCTAGCAATTCCCCTATTTAGTTTAGGAATTTCATGTAGATATTTTTGCATTTCAGGCTGGCTAGTGGACCTGGCAACTCTATAAAATTGGATCTGCATCTCTTTGCCCGGGTGTTTTTTCCCCCACCTTGCATAAATGTGTCTCACACACATTCTGTGTTCAACCGTTGGTAGAAGAACATTGATTGCATGGATTAACCCCTACAAAGTAGAGAATGATCAAATTCAAATGTAATATTTTTTAGTATAAAAAATAATGCCAATTGATTACCTTTTGCATATCATTGAGTATGAACCACCCAAGGCCATCTCCAATGCACAAATCAGCCTTCAAGTGTTCAATGAACCATATCCAAGACTCGCTTGTTTCCTTCTCAACAAGTGCCCATGATATGGGGAACATCTGATTGTTCCCCATCCCTCCCAAAAGCTACCAGCAGTTATCCCTTTAACAGACTCTTTAAAAAACACACATCATGACCTACCAGTCTCCTACAACCACCAATAAACCCTTCCCTTGCAATTGCCAAACAGATATACATTTTTTGGAAACTAGGTATATCATTTGGCATCTCTCTTTCAGATACAACATGCACACTACTCCCAGGGTTTGTTGCCTTTAACTTCAGTGCGTAGTTATTTAAAACTTTGAAATCCTCAATGAATTGTTCTTGAACCTTTTTGAAGACCACAACTTTGTCGTTTCTACAGACCTTGTGAGAGATGAAGACACCCAGTTCCCTCCTCACCATTGCCTTTAAATGCCGAGGCCTAATATAGGGCATAGCAACAATGATATCACCATATCTTCTAGCAATTACTGAAGATGTAACCCTTTTATTCTTTGTAGTTGCAAGAAAGCAAGAGTGCTGGGAGAGATAATGTTTCATAGTAAACTATTTTCTTGTACTGCACCATGAACAAAGCATCATCCATTTACACCCTTTTGTAGAACACCCTGCCCTAACCCTCACTGCATCATTTTTTATGTATTTGAATTCAAAACCTTTCCTAGTTGAAAATTCAACTAGTTCCTTCTTAAACAAGCTCAAATCTTTAAACCTTAGATCTGAGTAAAAATCCTCTAAATGTAAACCAGGAACATGGGTATTCCTATTGGAATTGTGCCTCCTTGCATCATCTGCATCAAACCTTTCACTTGTATCAACAAAGCTCCCTGGATCTGAGGAGGAAATGTAGTCACTTTCATAACCACTGACCTTCACGTATTCATTACTAGGACCCACATTGTGTCTTGCATCATTAACATGCTCCTCATCTCCAGCCATTTCATCAGTTGTATCAGCATTTTCTTCCTCCTCTTGACCAGCATTTGCTTGCAATGTTTCGTACCTTATCACGCCTATATATATATATATATATATATGGCCTGATGTACAGTGGGCTCAGCTTTCCACGCTTGTGGAACCTTAGTACACCCTTCCATGGGGATACCTTAAGGAACACCTTGTCTCCCACTTCAAACTCTAAATCCCGGCGGTGGATATTGGCGTAACCCCGCTGCTTGTCTTGAGCTTCCCTCAGGAGCTCTCTAATGAGTTTGATCTTCTCTGAGGTGACCTGTACCAGCTCTGGGCCAAGTATCTTTCTCTCACCCCATCTTCATCCCAGCATAACGGAGTTCTGCATCATCTGCTATATAATGCTTCGTAAGGTGGCATACCAATGCTTGTCTGATAGTTGTTGTTGTATATAAACTCCAATAGTCCCAGATTCTCATCCCACCTCCTAGGGAGTTTCATAATACATACTCGGAGCAGATCTTTGAGCATCTGAATAGTCCTCTCCGACTATCTATCTATCTGTGGATGGGATGTTATGCTAAAGTTCACCCTGGTTCCCAGGGTCTTATGTAGACTCCGCTATAAATGAGAGGTGAATCTCAGGTCTCTATCTAATATGATGGATATGGGTACACAATGTAATCTAACAAGCTGGTCAACATATAACCGTGCCAACCAATCCCGAGAATAAGTTGTCTTGATCGGAAGGAAATGGGCAGACTTGGTTAGTCTATCTATGATAACCCAAATGGCGTCCTTGCCTTGATTGGTTCGAGGTAGACCAGTCACAAAATCCATGGATATCCTTTCCAACTTCCATTCTGGAATCTCCATAGGTACCAATAACCCTGGTGGCTTCTTGTGCTCAGCTTTGATCTATTGATAGATCAAGAACCTGGTCACGAACTCGGCGATCTCCTTCTTCATCTTCCTCCATATATAACTTTCTTTGATATTGCGGTACATCTTTGTGCTTCCCGGATGCATTGCATAGGTTGAATAATGAGCTTCCTCAATGATCTGCAACTTAAGGTTCTTATTGTTTGGTACATATAACTAAGTATCTAACATTACCGCTCCATCGGAGGATAGGGAGAAATCACCATGTATTCCATTCTGCATTCGTGCTGCCAATTGTATCAATCTGAAGTCTTGATGTTGTGCTTCCTTGATTTGTGAAATAAAAGTCGGCTGTAGATGGAGTTTGCCAATGGCACCCCCAGCTCATCCACAGAGAATTAGACCCCATTGGATCTCAAATCATGAAGTTGCGCAAAGTTGGTGGTCCCAAATCGTGCCATGGTTTTCCTGCTCAAGGCGTCTGCTACTACGTTCGCCTTGCCGGGGTGATATTCGAATGTGTAATCATAATCTTTCAACAACTTCATCCACCTTCTTTACCGCATATTAAGTTTCCTCTGGCTCATCAAGTATTTCAGGCTCTTGTGGTCAGTGAAGATTTTACAGGCTTCACCATAAAGATAGTATTGCCATATCTTCAGAGCAAAGACCACCGCCGCTAGCTCCAGATCGTGAACATGGTAATTTATTTCGTGAGTCTTGAGCAGCCTAGATGCATAAGCAATAACTCTGCCCTGATTTATTAAGACACAACCCAAGCCCCGATACGAAGCGTCACTATAGATTTCAAAACCTATTCCTGCTGTAGGTAAGCTGAGGAAAGGAGCAGACACCAAGTGGTCCTTCAACTCCTGAAAGCTCTGCTCATATTCCTCGATCCACTCGAACCTTGCATTCTTCCGCAGTAGCTTGGTCATAGGTTGGGCGATTGAAGAAAACCCTTCCATGAACCGCCTGTAGTAACCGACCAACCCCAAGAAGCTTCTGATTTCCTTGATTATGGTTGGAGTTTGATAGTTAACTACTGCTTCAATCTTCTGGGGATCCACGTAGATCCCTTACGTTGAAACGACATGTCCCAGAAAATTAACTTGGTCAAGCTAGAATTCACATTTACTCGGCTTGGCATATAATTGCTACTCCCTCAGAGTTTGTAGCACTATCATGTGGTGGTTGATGTGCTCCTCTACGCTCCAAGAATACACCAGGATATCATCGATAAACACCACTATAAACTGGTCTAAGTAGAGTGCGAACACCCTGTTTATTGTCCCCATGAATGTTGCTGGGTCATTTGTCAACCTAAAGGGCATTACTAGAAACACGTAATGCCTATATCGGGTTCGGAATGCAATCTTCAATACATCCTCGTCTCATACCCGCAACTGATGGTAGCCCGACTTCAGATCGATCTTGGAGAATATGCATGCTCCTAGCAATTGATCAAACAAGTCATCTATATGTTGCAATGGGTACTGGTTCCGGATGATAACTCCATTTACCTGTCTGTAATCAACGCACATTCTCATGGAGTCATCCTTCTTCTTCATGAATAGTACTGGCGCACCGCAGGGGGAGACACTAGGTCTAATGAACCCCTTCTCCAGTAGTTCATCCAATTGCATCTTCATTTCCTTTAGTCCTACTGGAGCCATCTTGTATGGTGCCCTGGAAATCAGAGTTGATCCTATGAACAACTCAATTATAAACTCCATGCCTCTTTGCGGGGGTAATCCTGGTAGCTCGTCGGGAAATACATCTAGAAATTCGCAAGCTACTGGGATCATCCGTACATCTTCCTTGGGGGCTTCAGCTTCCACCATGTTCACCAAGCACGCTTCTTCCATCTCTTCCTTCTGAGCTCACCTCCTGAAGAAGAGAAGATTTTCCTTGCTTAGTCGCTGGAATCGCACCATCTTCATTTAGCAATCGACAGTGGCATGGTGATCGACAACCAATTCATCCTTAGGATTGCATCAAAATCTAGGATCCTCATAGGGAGCAGATCTACTGCTAACTCCTGATTGTCTATCCTCACATCGCATCCCTCATACACCACTTTTATAATAATGGAACTACCTATGGGTGATTCTACAACCATAGGTTATACCAACCTAGTAGCATAAATATCTTCTGGCATAGTAAATGATGTAGCAATGTAGGAATGCATAGAACCAGGGTTAATAAGAATGCATGCATCAATACCATAAATCTAGGTCGTACCTGCAATCATATCTGGAGTGTCCACAACCTCCTGCATTTCTCGGACTCAACATCTATGTAAGCGACTCCATACCTCCCCAGATCTGTAAACTTGGCCTTATACTCGGCCACTGAGAGGTTCCCTTTTACAAGACGCATGAACTTCTGCCGCTTCACGTTCTTGTACACCCGAGACATATACTTCTGGTCAAAGGCCTTGCGAAAATCAACTTATGTAATAGCTGTCTGATCCGTCTGGCATCGCCTAATAGTCAACCACTAGTGTAGATGACGCCGGGCAGGGTAGTGATTAACCTACGGGCGGTGGTAAGCCGGGGAGATTGATAAAAGAGCAAGAAAAAGGGAGAACAAACAGAGAAGAAAAGCAGCCAAAATCCAAAATTATCTTCACAAATTCGGAATTTTAAGTCATAAATGGCAAAAATCCAAAATTATTCAAATTTAAAATTCAAATCAAACTAAACAAGCAGCCAATATCTTAGATAAAATCAAAATCAAATCATGCCTTATTTCGAAATTTGAATTATTACCAAAAATAGGAAAAAAAAGAACACCGAAAATAAAGATTTGGCGGGGGAGAACGGTGGAATTTGGGGATGAAAATGAGGTCCACCAAGCCTAGCTAGGTTGACCCTACATGCGCATCGAGATGAGCTTTCCGAATCGGGGTTGAATGCGCGGTTCCGACACTTGTACCCAAAGTTATGGTCAAACACCGAACCACACTCAAAACTGCCCCTATCACGGAACCGGCTCGATCACTTCCCGCATTTACGTGTATCAACCAGTTCATGATATGCCAAAGCCTGTATGGTGCAGTCAGATAACTCAACATCATCTGAATCGAGCTCTCCTGTTATCAACATACCTATACTTGGCTAGTAAGTTTTTGTAATCTTGTACTGTAGGTATTCGTATTATTTCCAGTACATTTTGTAAACCAATCTATCAGTAATTAATCCCTTTTTTCACAGCTACCGGTCTATTTAATTGTGTCATTGGGGTGTTATGGTCTTCTGATGTTGTATTACTGCAAAAGTTTTTTTTTATAATATTTTTATTCTATAGCACTATAAGCGCAAGTTTTTCTTTTTAAATATATGGGCTTTTTGCAGGTGTACCCCTGAATAATTTTGAAATTGCGTATTTACCCCTGAATAAAACATAATTGCATGCATACCCCTGAATAATAGGTATAATTGCGTATATACCCCTGGGGTTAAAATCAAATGAAAAACCATCAAGTTAACAAACGGTAGACATGCAAAATGACCATCATACCCTTTACATATATACCCCTAAAAAATTTGTTTGACTATAAATTTAAAAATACCCTTTTAAAAATCTAAAATTTAAAATAGTTAAAAAAATATATAAAGAGGGGTATTTTGGACATTTTTCAACCCTTAACCTAAGTTGTAATCATGGATAAAATTACTTGGTTAACTTCTGTCAACGAATCCTAACAGTAGGGGTATATCCGCAATTCAACCTGTTTTTCAGGGGTATACAAGCAATTATGATTTTTTCGGAGGTAAATATACAATTATGAAACTTTTGAGGGGTATATAACCAATTTCCCCTAAATATATATAGTTTTTTGTATCAGACATTTGACACTTTTTTGTGTTGATTTAATATGTTTAGGTTGTTGAGTGTCTCTTGCTAACTTTGACATTTCTATGTTGTCAATTTTCTAGTCATCTAAAATATCTTTTGTATTTGACAGAGTAGCGGTATTTTCAAGATAGGTTGTTTGAAAAGTTTACAAATGTGGTTTGTGAAACAGAGGTACTACATCCTGGAGAAAAGATTTGAAGATTCTAATGAATGGTGATTGTATCGCTTCAACCAACTATACTTCAGAGGAGCCTGAGCCAGGAAATTCTGGCAGCTCTTACAAAGACTTTTTTATATATACGTTCTGCAGACACACACATTAATGCACCAAATTGCTGGAAAGAGGAAAACTCGGCAAGCCGGTATAGCTAAAGGGGAGAGCAAGCTTCAAACAAAGAGAATAGAAACTCAAATTAATAATTAAAAACCAAAAGTAGTTCTTATTCTAGGAACTCTGGATCCCCAGTGAAGAAGAACATTTGGGTCAGACGTGATATTTCTCAGCAACCTTTAGAAGACAGCTGAAGAACTCATGAGGTTTGGAAAGCATAGCCATATGGTCTGTATCTATCTCCATCACTTCATTAACTGAGGCCCTCTCGATCATCCATTGCTGAAAATCTTCACTGATGATCTCATCTTTCAAGCATTTGATGTACACTCTGGGGACTGATCCATAACTTTCCTTTGTGAACAGAGAGTTGTCATGCAATTCAGAGAGAAAAAACTTGGGTGCTCCACCTACACCACAGCCACCACAACTTCCACCACCCCACTCCCCAAACCCGGATTCTACAACCTCCACCCTCAGCCTCCCTCCCACCACTCACTCCCGCCTTCCCAAGCTCGAGATCCCTGTCTTCTCCGGCGAGAATGTCCTCGGCTGGATTTTTCAGATCACCCACTTCTTTCACTTCCACCAAATCCCCGCCGACCAAAAACTTGAGGTCGCTGCCTTCTACATGGCGGGTCCGGCGCTCCAGTGGTTTCACTGGTTACACACGACCTCACAGCTCTCGACGTGGGATGAGTTCTGTCGTCTGCTTGAGCTCCGTTTTGGCCCCTCTTCATTCATTAACCATGAAGCCCAACTATTTAAACTCAAACAAACCACCACCCTCTCCACCTACCTTCATGATTTCGAATGCTTGTCTACTCGAATCTCCGGCCTCAGCCATTCCTCTCTCCTTAACTGCTTCCTTTCCGGGCTTCGTGAAGACATTCAAAGGGAACTCTACTTGCTCAAACCTCAGTCCCTGCACGAGGCCATGGGGATGGCAAAGCTTATTGAAGACAAATGTAATGCCACCAAAGGGACATTCGTCCCCTTCCGCCAGTTCCCTGCTAAACCACCTATCACCCCTCAGCCACCACCACCCACCCCTCCTCGGCCTAACCCTGGCGCACCCATCCCTCTCCGGTCCACTCCACTCCCCGTCAAGCGCCTTACCCAAACGGAGATGGCTTCCAGGCGAGCACGTGGTCTCTGTTTCAATTGTGACTCTCAATTCACCCCCGGCCACCGATGCAAGCCACCTCAATTCCTCTGTCTAATAGCGGATGCCGAGGATGATGATCCACCAGATCCTCCTCCACCCCCTGCGGACTTGCGCGATAGCTCTCCCGATCCTGAAGCACCCCGCATCTCCTATCATGCGTTGACCGGCCACATCGTTCTGGCGACCCTGAAACTCGACGGCTATATCAACGGTCATCGTGTGGTTGTTCTCGTCGATGGTGGATCGACTAACAACTTCATCCAAACTAAACTTGCCTCCTTGGGCTTGATGACCAGGCCATCACCGCATCTGCGAGTCACGGTCGGAAATGGGGATGCTCTGACGTGCGGCGGCGAGTGCCCCGGCGTGGAGCTCAAGCTCGGGGCCACCACGTTCAACGTGGACCTTTTCCTCCTGCCCATATACGGTGCGGACCTTGTGCTGGGGGTCCAATGGATGATGGGCTTGGGCCCTGTTGTATTTGACTATACCAACCTGTGGCTACAATTCGAGCGAGATGGCGACTGCATCCGTTTACATGGTTCGACGCAACCGCGTTCGGACTTCGTCTCGCCAGCTAATTTGCGCAAACAGTCAGCTCACTCCTTTGAAGCCCAATACTTACATTTGAAGGTTGAACCACAACTGTTGACATCCGCACCCAAGCTGGGGCCCGACGCGCCCTCCTTCTTTCTTCGTGAGCTTGACTGTCTTCTCCGCGAGTTCGCCGGAATCTTTGAGCAACCGTCTGGTCTTCCACCCTCGCGGACTCATGATCATCGTATCCCTCTCCTCCCGCAGTCGGCTCCTGTTAATGTCAAGCCGTATCGATACCCTCACTTCCAAAAATCTGAAATCGAGAAGCTGGTTGGTGAGATGTTGGTCGAGGGCGTCATCAGGCCAAGCACGAGCCCCTTCTCCTCCCCAGTTCTTCTCGTCAAGAAGAAGGACGGCACCTGGAGGTTCTGCGTGGACTACCGAGCGTTGAACGCGCTCACAGTCAAGGACCGTTTCCCTATTCCCACCGTCGAGGAACTACTGGATGAAGTCCACGGCGCCGGCGTCTTCTCCAAATTGGACCTCCGTGCGGGCTACCACCAAGTCAGAATCCATCCGGAGGACATCGCGAAGACGGCGTTCCGCACACACGAGGGCCACTACGAGTTCCTCGTCATGCCGTTCGGCTTGGCCAATGCTCCGTCGACCTTTCAATCAATGATGAACGACACCTTCAGGCCAGTGCTTCGTCAATTTGTTCTAATCTTTTTTGACGATATTTTGATTTACAGTCCTACATGGGAGCTTCACTTGATCCATCTTCGCGATGTCTTCAACCGCCTTCGCTCGCATCAGCTCTTCGTCAAACAGAGCAAATGCGAATTTGGTTGCAGCTCCATCGGCTACCTAGGCCACATACTCTCCAAGACCGGCGTGGCGGTGGACCCTGCTAAAATCCAAGCTATAGTTGACTGGCCCCTGCCACGTTCCCTGAAGGCTTTGCGCGGCTTCCTCGGGCTCGCGGGCTACTACCGGAGGTTCGTCCCCCGCTACGCCTCTCTGGCGGCACCGCTCACCGACCTTCTCCGCAAAGACGCCTTCCTCTGGACACCGGCGGCGACAACGGCCTTCCAAGACCTCAAGGTGAAGATGACCAACACACCTGTTTTGCGCTTACCAGACTTCTCCCTTCCCTTTGTTGTGCAAACAGACGCTTCCGGTGTCGGTATCGGCGCGGTGCTGCTCCAGAACGACCACCCCCTCGCCTACTTCAGTAAACGCCTCTCCCCCAGGATTCAGGCGTCTTCGACTTATGTGCGAGAAATGCATGCAATCACTGAGGCCATCCGGAAATGGCGGCAATACCTCCTGGGTCGCCACTTCACGGTGCAGACGGACCACCAGAGCCTCCGTGCATTGTTGAACCAAACTATCCAGACCCCAGAACAACAACGTTGGCTCTACAAACTGCTTGGTTATGACTTCAGCATAGAGTATCGCCCGGGAATTCATAATGGCCCCGCGGATGCACTCTCTCGCCTCCCAGCACCTGAGTGCTGCACACTCCTGGCTCATTCCACACCAGTGACTGCTCTCTGGGATGCTGTCCGGACCTCTTACAAGGGCCACCCCGCGACCAGCCAGCTCCTCAACGCTGTTGCCCAGAACCCCGGCGAACACCCTGACTACTCCATCAAGGACGGCGTACTTTTCTACAAGGGGCGTGTCTATATTCCTCCGGGCTCACCCCTCCAACCGATACTCCTATCGGAATTCCATACTTCCCCTGTGGGCGGCCACGCAGGCGTTCTCCGGACCACCACCAGGCTCGCAGGCACATTCTACTGGCCAGATCTCCGTCGCTCAGTCCGCGACTACGTCTCAAGGTGTTCTATCTGTCAAGCTTCCAAGCCTTTCAACAAAGCCCCACAGGGCCTCCTGCAGCCCCTGCCGATTCCGGGAAAGATTTGGGCCTCTATTTCTATGGATTTTATTACACACTTGCCGCCGTCCTCCGGCAAGACAACAATTCTCGTGGTGGTGGATAGACTTTCAAAACATGCCCACTTCTCAGCCCTCGGACCATCCTTTCCCGCCCCTCTGGTTGCAGACACCATGATCCGTGACGTTATCAAGCTCCACGGGATCCCCGAGCACATCGTCTCCGATAGAGACCCTGTTTTCATGAGCCAGTTCTGGCGAGAGTTGTTCCGGTCTCAGGGGACAGTGCTAGCGATGAGTAGCGCCTACCATCCTCAGTCGGATGGCCAGACGGAGGTGCTGAATCGATACTTGGAGGATTATCTCCGCTGTTTCACAGCTGATCATCCTCGTCAATGGCTTCGGTTCTTACCTTGGGCCGAGTGGCACTACAACACCGCCTGGCACCCAGCCATCAAAATGACACCCTTCGAGGCAGTCTTTGGTCGCCCTCCGCCGTCCCTGGTGGACTACCTCGCCGGCACCACCTCTGTAGCCGCAGTGGATGAGTTACTCACAACTAGAGCTTCCATTTTATCTTCCCTGCGAGACAACCTCCAACGTGCCCAGACACGCATGCGGAACCAAGCAAACACTCACCGCACAGATGTTCAATTCTCCGTGGGCGACTGGGTTTATCTGAAGTTGCAGCCCTACCGTCAGCACTCGGTGGCGCGACGTTCATTCCACAAGCTCTCCCGCCGTTTTTACGGTCCATTCCAAATTTCTGAGAAAATCGGCGCCGTCGCGTACCGTCTCGCTCTCCCAGCGGCCACCAAGATCCACGACGTCTTTCATGTGTCCCTCTTAAAGAAATGTGTGGGCGACCCGACGGTGCAGTCCAACCCGCTGCCAGAGGACTTCATTGACCAGCATCCTTTTTTAAAACCATTTGCCATCCTGGACACCCGCACCATATTACTGAACGGTCGTCCTGTTGCCCAGCTCCTGGTGCAGTGGGAGAACCAAGCTAGCGCCGATGCAACTTGGCAACACCTCCACGAATTTCGCAGCGCCTATCCGGATTTCCACCTTGAGGACAAGGTGCTTCAGGGGACGGCGGCAGTTGATGCAGGCCAGGGGGACACCAGCAACACCAAGGCAGTTAGGCGAAGCAAGAGGACCAACAAAGGGACCACTAACACCCTCTATGATGACTATGTTTTGTCATATTAGCTTAATTAGTATGATTAGCTATGAGTAATGATGATTATGTAATTAAAAGGGGACAAGGTTGTTAGGAGGGCAGTGTATTCAGCGCGTGGGTATCATCGCACGCCAGATGTTTGTTGTTATGCGTCTACGAGTCCGTAGGTGTCAGGGCTTGTCTGTTATGTGCTTATATATAGCAATCGCTGTAGTATGGAGATGTGGTCGGTGATATTAAGTATGAATAGAATCCTCTCTTATTCCCCAGCTCCTTGCCTCCTCTAGCTCCTCTCTTCACCCTCCTCCCCTCCCTGATGCTCTGTCTCTTCTCTCCTCCTCCAAGGGTGCTTCAGAAGGTCTCATCAACGTGCAGGCCAATTCGATATCCTGAAATATTCATAATAAAACTTGAAGAATCATGCATGTTAACATTCACATAAGATTAATGGGTTCTAGTTGTTATAGCAGTTCAGTTCAGTTCCTTACCTCTAAAGGACAAAACTGATACATCTTTTTTGTTAGCAGCTGCTTTCCGAAAAGGACTGCTGTTGGAAGGTTCTCCAGGCCTTCATCAAAGAATAACTTAGAGTCCAGCCATGTTCCTCCTGATGTCCTTTGGTAACTCTACATCTCATCAAACAGATAACTCATAAGATTTAAACAGGTTAGATCATTACTTTGTATTTTTCTTGACTGTTATTATATATAGACCTCAACAAAGCACTCTGACAGTGGAGAGTCGGTGCTAGATATAAAACTGGCAGCGAAGACAGCTGCTGTGATTTTCTCCTGGAAGGCCCGAATGGCAAAGGAAATAGACATGCCACCCAAGCTATGGCCTACAATTACCACTTTCTCATCCTGAGGCAGAGCAGTCATAACCTCCATTAGGGGCTTCACATAGTCATGCACTGATTTCACCTCATCAATGCTCCTGGAATCAATGCCGCAGCCAGTGAGGTCCATGGCTGTGACCTTGTGGCAGCGGACTCCAACAAAGCTGTGAGCTTGTACCAGCACCATGCTCCATGACCAGCACCATGCACCAGAACAAAGTGTGATCTCTTGCCATGCCCACCACCATTATTCACCATCTTGGGTAGTCTATAGCTGGTATGATGTTTTCATCATTAATGCAGGACCTCTATATAAATCGATTAGATTTAGGGAATGCAGATGAAATTAAAGGAAAACGATGGATGCTGTTTTCTTGTGTTTGGCTACATCAACATTAACTCAATGAAAACATAGGCATTGTTCAGAACCATGATGAACTTCTTAAGATTCCAACACCATGTTTGTCTGGTGATTCCCCTTATTGCTGTGATGCCATGGCCTGCTAATTTTAACCTGAAGCTTCATTTGTTGGATAACAAAAGAGAAGTAGTGAAAAGGCTTGCAAGCATTTTGTCATTTGTCTTTGCTAGCATTCGATTCTTGGGCTCTTGTAACTGTGAACCCTGTCTTGTCTCTTTGTTTCTAGTTTTCATCCAAACGTGCAGTGGCAAATTTGTTGGCAATCTTTGAGCAAACTATGTCTGCTCTCTTTTTTTTTTTATAATTAATTTTTTGTAAGTTTTACCGTTTGTGTTTAAGCTTTATTTGTTTACAAAAACTAGGTACAAATGGATTGTCCAAATTAAACACAAGTCATCCTAACTGGACTTTGTAAAGTTAATCCGATTTGTAGTTTATTAAACAGATTTAAGCTCAGGAAAAACCAGGTCCCTGTTAAGAGGTGAAGTTTGTTGGAGAATTTAACTCTGAAGAAGATGAGAAGATAGGGAGATGTATTGCTGTTGATCAAAGAAATGTGATTGATTGTATGTGGAAAAGGACAAGGAAACACTTTTTGTATTAAAGACAGGGAACCATTACAATGCTAATGATGCTGCACTAAAAAAACAAAGCAATCTGAGACACCAACACATATACTGACACTTTTCTGAAAACAAAGAAAGCACAACTAGATAACTTCCACGTGCTATCGTGGATACACATTCACCTACTAATTAGCCACTAAGATAACTAATCAAGACAAAGTCATTTGACCAATTCCAATTGGTCATGTCATCAGCCCAATCTGCCATATCAACAGCCTGAATTTTTATCTTCAACACCTTCCCTAAATTCAAAGCTGCACATTCCCATTTTCATTCTGAAATAATTGAACTTCTGAGCTGTGAGAGGCTTTGTAAAAATGTCTGTTGTATGTTCTTCAGTGCTGCAATATTTCACATCTATGAGACCATCTGAGATTAAGCTTCTGATGAAGTGAAATCTAACTTCAATGTGCTTGGTTCTCCCATGTAAAACTGGGTTCTTGGACAGTTGAATTGTAGACTTGTTGTCACAAAACAGATCAGTAGCACCTTGTTGTTCTTCTCCAATGCTTGCTAACAATCTTCTCAGCCAAATACCCTGATAAGCTGCAGTGGTAGCTGCTATATACTCAGCTTCAGTGGTTGAAAGTGCAATGATCTCTTGCTTCTTTGAGCTCCATGTCACGTACCGCCGATCCAAGTGTAAATACCGATCCCAAGTACTCTTCCTATCTTGATTTGAACACCTTGATCCTTTGTCCGTTGAACCCATATAATTTGTGATCATGTACCTTCTTGTATTGAAGTCCAAAGTCTATGGTCCTAGATATATATCTGAGAATCCTTCTAGCTGCCCCAAGATGTTGCTTTGTTGGCTTTTGCATAAACCTTGACACAATACCAACTGTGTATGCAATGTCAGGCCTTGTGTGAGTGAGGTAGATAAGTCCTCCCACCAATTTCCTATACAATGTTGCATCTGCATAACCAGAATCATCAACTTGATAAAGCTTTTCACCAGAATTCATTGGAGTGGTTGTCTTGTTGCATCCTTGCATATTGAACTTCTTCAGTAGAGATTGAGCATAATTCTTCTGAGAAAGATGAATTCCTTCTTCATCTTGATGAACTTCTAATCCAAGGAAGTAATGTAACAAGCCAAGGTCAGACATTTCAAATGCATTCATCATTTGCACCTTGAATTATCCATCATTGCTTTGGAGGAGCCCATATATATAATGTCATCCACATAGATACAAACTATCAGTCTGTGCTCATCTTGCCTCTTGATATAGAGTGTAGCCTCATGCTCACATCTGTCAAACCCTTGCTGAATAAAATGTTGATCAATCTTCTTGTACCAAGCTCTTGGAGCTTGCTTGAGCCCATACAATGCCTTATTCAATCTCAGTACTTTATCTTCCTTCCCTGCAGCTATGAACCCTTCTGGCTAATTCACATACACCTCTTCCTCCAATTCTCCATTGAGAAAAGCTGCTTTAACATCAAGCTGATAGATAACCCATTGATGTTGTGCAGCCAAAGCAAGTAGAACTCTTACTGTTTCAAATCTAGCTACTGGTGAGTATGTCTCTTCATAGTCCACCCCATATTCTTGTGTGAAGCCCCTTGCAACTAGCCTTGCCTTGTGTCTTTGAATTGTGCCATCTGCTCCAATCTTGGTCTTGTAAATCCACTTCAAAGATACTGCTTGCTTGTCACTTGGTAAATCAGTGAGGTACCAAGTGTTGTTCTTCTGTATGGCTGCAATTTCCTCTTGCATTGCTTGTCTCCATTCTTCCTTCATTGCTGCTTCTTCAAAGTACACGTACAGGATCAGAGATAGTGAAGACAAAGCTACATCTTTCATAGATGTCCCTCAATGATTTAACTCCCCTGGGGCCAACTTCATTTGAAGATGAATGAGTAGAAGAGCCTTGATCTGCTTTAGAATGCAAAAAATCTGGAGAGTTAGATGTATGTGAAGAACTACTTGTACTTCTTGTACCAGGAGTGAATTGATTAGCTTCATCTTGACTCCTTCTTGCATCAAGGAATGCATGAGCAGCGTCATTGTTTAATGGTGCTTGATTTGCTTCATTTTCACTCCTTCCTCCAATTGTTGAACTACTTGTGAAGGTTGCTGGTACTTGTTCAGTCTCACTGGATGACAGTGAAAGTTGCAACTTGGATTGTTGTTGAGATTCTTTACTCCACTTCCACCTAGCTTCTTTATTAAATATTACATCTCTACTCACTGACACTTTACAAGACATAGGATCATATAGTTTATAAGCCTTAGATTCAGGGCTATATCCTATGAAGATACATTTGTTAGATTTGTTATCTAACTTCTTGTGCTGTTGAGATGGAATCAGAGAATAAGCAACACAGCCAAATGTTTTCAGATGACTTACAGAAGGTTTTCTGTTGCTCCAGGCTTCAAGAGGTGTGCGATTGAATACTGCCTTAGTTGGAGAAAGATTCAGTAGATATACTGCAGTTGCTACAGCCTCCCCCCAGAATTGGTTTGGTAGCTCAGCTTCTTTGAGTAGACTCCTGGCCATCTCTACAACAGTACGATTCTTTCTCTCCACCACTCCATTCTGCTGAGGAGTGTAAGGTGTTGATAACTCTCTTCTGATCCCATTGTCTTCACAGAAATCAGTAAATTCTTTGGATAAGAATTCTCCTCCTCTGTCAGTGCGAAGACACTTGACAGATTAGCCACATTGCTTCTCTACTAGGATCTTGAAGTGCTTGAAATTCTCTAAAGCTTGAGACTTGTATTTAATGAAGAAAACCCAATTCATTCTACTGTAATCATCAGTGAGCAAGAAGAAATACTTGTTACCTCCTAATGATTCAGTGTTCATAGGGCCACAGAGGTCTGCATGTATTAGCTCCAGTGGTGCAGTTGCTCTCCAAGACTTCCCTGATTGAAATGGTTTTCTGAACTGCTTCCCAATCACACAACTTTCACAGAATGCTATGTCTTCAATTTGTGGAAGTCCCTGCACCATTCTTCTTTGACTCAATGTCTTCAATCCTTCAATGTGAAGATGCCCATACCTTTTATGCCACAAGGTAGAGTCATTGCTGTCACTGACCATCAAGCCAAGGTGTTCCATGCCAGTGATCTCAAGAGGAAACATCCTGCTTTGTGTCATCTGGATGTTAGCAAGAATTTTTCCAGTGGTTTGGTCTCTGATTTGGCATGTCTCCTTGTCAAAGAGTACTGAGTACCCTCCAGAGATCAGTTGGCCTACACTCAAAAGGTTATGTGCCAACTTTGGAACATACTGAACATTGGGTAAAAGTTTTACCTTCCCACTTGTTGTTTTGATGGCCACTGTGCCCTTCCCTTCAACTTCAACTTGTTTATTGTCACCAAGTCTCACAGTGTGTTTCTGTGATTCATCCAAGTCTCTGAATAGCTGCTTCATGCTTGTCATGTGGTTAGAACAACAACTGTCCACAACCCAGATGTTGCTTGAGCTGTGATCAGATGCTTCACCAATGGCCATGAAGAGATTACTTGCATCTTCTTCTTGTGTTTGTGCTTATGCAATGTTGGCTTCTTTCTCTCTAAACCAGCACTCAGCTTTTACATGACCATTTCTTACAATTGTGACATTGTATGCTTCCTTTGTACTGCTTTTCATCACGGTTTTGTTGCCAGTGTTGTTACCATCTGCCTGAGCTTCTTCCTCGACCTCGCCCTCTTCCTCTTCCTCTAAAAGAGTGTCTGCCACGACCTCTTCCTGCTGTGTTATCTGATTTCTTCACACCAGAGCCTTCTCCTTCTGCTTGAAAGGCCTTGGGTTCAAGCACTTCAGTGGAACTGATGAGTCTGTCTTCATGGGACTTTAGTGAACCACTAAGCTCTTCTATGGATAGCTTAGTTAGGTCTCTTGCCTCCTCTATGGCAGCAACCACAGGTTGAAACGTGGATGGAGGCTTCTCAGGACTTTTGCAGCTACTTCCTCATCAGTGATGGAGTCTCCAAAGACTCGCATCTGGTTCACAAGACTGGAGACTCTTGTGAGGTAGGCTTCGATATCCTCACTGGCCTTCATCTTCAGAGTTTCAAACTCTCTTTTCAAGTGTTGGAGCTTGACAGATCGCACCTTGAAGAACTCCCGGAAATCGATGCGGAGCTTGGTCCAGCTCGCTTTCTTGTCATAGCATTTGCAATTTTGGGGAAGACACTGGCGGACATGGCTGATTGGATAAGGAAGAGGGCCTTGGAGTCCCTCTTCCTGTTCTCCTTCACTCTGACTTCGTCTCCTTCAGTGGAGTAGCCAAACTCCACTAATTCCCAGAGATCCTGAGAAATAAACAGAGTCTTCATCATAAGACTCCAGTACTCGTAGCTGTCGTCGATGAAGATGGGTACTGAAGGTGAGGTTACTTGCACAGCAGCTCCGTTGGTCGCCATTAAGGCTCTGATACCAGTTCTGTTGGAGCTTTTAACTTTGAAGAAGATGAGAAGACAGGGAGATGTATTGCTGTTGATCAAAGAAATGTGATTGATTGTATGTGGAAAAGGACAAGGAAACACTTTTTGTATTAAAGACAGTGAAACATTACAATGCTAATGATGCTGCACTAAAAAAAAACAAAGCAATCTGAGACACCAATACATATACTGACACTTTTCTGAAAACAAAGAAAGCACAACTAGATAACTTCCACATGCTATCGTGGATACACATTCACCTACTAATTAGCCACTAAGATAACTAATCAAGACAAAGTCATTTGACCAATTCCAATTGGTCATGTCATCAGCCCAATCTGCCAGATCCGGTGACACGAATTTTATCTTCAACAAAGTTCGGGATAAGCTCGCGTCAATCCCCGCCTCAAGCGAGAGTGAGGGCACAGCGCGCGTGGAGCCTTTCACGATGTTACTCAAGGCATACGTGAGCCTTCGGGTGTTCCGTGGAGTTGTGCACGTCCTTGGAAAATCTCTCTTGGGGGCGTTTGTTGCCTATTCTTAAAAAAAAATTATATGGAAAATAGAAAAAGACATTTTTGAATTTTTAATGAATCTTCACATTTGAATGAATAATATAAATTTGGAGTTGTTACATGATACTCTCTTGAATTGTTAAACAATCTCTTTTTAAGAAACAATTTTGAATATTTAAAAGTATACTACAAGAAAGTTGATTTATTGCGGCAGATATTAGGGGTGGATTTCCATATCCGCAGTTAGTTTGAAAATCTATTACGGCGGAAGACAATATCCGCCGCTAATAGATATTATATAGCTGCGGATAATAATATCCGCCGCTATAAAGCGTTGTTGCAGCTATTCCCTCTAGTTTATAGCGGCGGATAATAACCGCTAAATATTATCTATTAGCGGCGGATATCTTATTTCGCCGCAAAATAAATCGGCTAAAGTTAATTTAGCCATTAATAATTTTTTATTAGCATCTATACTCTATAGCGGCGGATAATTTCATCCGCCGCTCTAGGTCCCGAACCCCGCGATACCTAGCCGCCATCTCCAGTACGCGATCCTTTTCATCGTCTCTCCTAGCACGCGATCCTTTCCCTCTCCACTAACACTGCATGCCATCTCCAGCACGCGATCATTTTCATCGTCTCTCCCAGCGCGCGCGATCCTTTCCCTCTCCACTAACAGTGAACGACCACGATCCGACTCAGCACCGGCGATCGACCCACTTCCAGACCTTCCTTCTCTCCAAACTCCAGTGACCGAGCTTCAACGTGCCACAGGTCCGGGAGCCGGATTGCACGCCGACGAGCAGCTAAACATCACCGACGGGTAGAACTGACAGCGACTTGTGTAAGGTTAAATTCCATTGATTTCCAATTAAACTTTAGTATACAATAGTTTAGAATTTCAATTCAATTGAACTCTGAGAGTCAAATCACCAATGATCCTTCTGTTTTTGTGACTGGTTCCATTGTTTCAGTAACCCTTTTCACTGGTTTTTCTTCTTATTGTGTATTTAATGCTTTCTTGTTGGCACGCATCCAATTTGATTTTGGAATTCCTTCCATTTTCTTCATACTATTGTGATTGTTTTTCAATATATTAAGCTTGAGAACATCAAATTACAGACATTTCCATTATAATAGTTGGTGTTTTTATTCTTTCATTTGAGCCTGGTTTATCCCAAAATTTTACTCATGCATGGAATTGGCAAATTGCTGCTGTGAAATTTGATTTCTAAAATGAAGGTTATATACAACCCACTCTAGAGAAAAAATAACCCACAGATGATCTCAAAAACCCTGGATTATTGTACCTATTCTTAACCCTGCTAAAGCTTGAGATTATGAATATAACTGTTATGTAGATACTTAGACTGGCCCTTAACCACCAGGTTTTATACTTTTATATTGATGAATATCACAACTATTGGTAGGTGGGTGAAGAATTAAATGTTATTAAGTTGGAGCACTGAGATATCCTGAGTTCAGCAATTCCATAGACAACACACTTACATTTTACAAAATCTTCCTGCATACATGTACTGGGAATCCAGAAGTTATAAGTATTGCTTTATGTAAAACAAAAATAGTCAGTTAAACATGACACACTACAAAGATTAGAAAAGGGAAAATGCTCTTCCATGCAGTACTTAATTCTCACATACATCATCAATATATATTGGTGTAAATATTTTACATCTTTCTGTAAATATTGCAGAAAGATGAACGACCAGAAATTAACATGATCAAGTTCTTCCAATATACTGGTAATACATAGAGAGAAAAAAAATCCGATTGGTCGCATGATTTAAATAACACCATGCTTTTAAATTAGATTGTTTCTTCTCTAGGGTTCTTCCAATATTAGAACTACATTTATATTTAAATCAGATTGTGAGACTATCATGAACTTGAAATAGGCACAGTAGTGTTTATTAATCCAGTTATGTCCTGTGTCTTCAATGTATAAATATATCTATCTTCCCTCTCTTGCTTGTCTCTTGCTCATGTTTTTATTCAATATGAGTATGAGATTCTTCTTATGGAGTGCCTTTGTGCTTATTGCTCCTGAATGGTGCTGGTAGACACTCTAATAAACTATGGTGAATCTAATATTCCATGGTATTTTTATTATTGTGTATTTTCAATATAAGGAGTAGTCTTGAATAAAATCAAAATTAGTGTATGTGTTTGTTTTGTAGTATTTCAAATAATTAAATTTCTATGGCTAGTGAATTATGGCTTTCACATAGGTCCACATAAGACCATTTCTTTCTTAGAAATTTTGGAATTCAACAATCAAGGTGTTGACATGGACAAAACTTGGATGTCAAAGTCAAGGTAATATTAGTGGATTCATCTCTAATATTAGTTACAAGTTTTCATTAGATTCATTTAGGTTCATATTTTTTTAAAATATTTTATTGAATATTGCAGGGTGAGTTCTGAATATCATCAAGGTGTCCAGGGATTTTTGGATTTTGTATTTGCCAATATATCAACAATTGATGAGCCTTTTATCCCTGTGGGCAGGGACATCTCAATGACTGACTTAGTAGAGGAATTTGATGAAGATAGCGACAAAGAAATTTGATTTATGTATCTTCAATAGTCTTTCCTTGTTTGCATCTGTCTTATTATATATGTAAAGACAAATTTTTCCATTTTCCAATATTATCTTATTAACATTCTATTGCTCATTTATTATGTCATATTAATGATAACAGTTGTATTACTTTTGCATCTTATGATGTTATTATTGGGTGGTATTATGTTTGTTAATTTTTCATCTTTTATAGTGTAGCTAAATGTCGCACTTTGCAAGGCGTGGTAGGGTACGTAGTGGAAGAGGAGTCCCTACTCACTCAAATCCAAGCTCGAGTCATACTCCTTCATATGAAGGAAATTCATCTAATCCCAATATTTGATATATCAAAGCATTTTACAGAAATTCATAGGAATGTTAGGGGACACACACGGCTTAAGGGACTCTGGAATAGAGAAGAAAATGTACCAAAAAAAGTTATCCGAAGTAATAATAAGGGGCAACCAGTTGGTGATGGTGCTAGAGATCTGGGACAATTTCTAGGTACTATGGTTCGTAGACCTAGATTTTGTTTGTTCAGATACTTTGATTGGAGGTTTGTGCCCCAGGAAGATAAGGAGAGGGTGTGGCAGATAGTGCAGGTAACATTTTAAAGTTTTTTTTTTCTCAAAGTTCGATAATTTGAACTCATGATTTTTTTTTTCATTTTATCATGTTTTAGGATGTTTTTGAAATCGACAATTCACTTAAGGATTGGGTGTTACAATCTTTTAATAAGAAGTGGAAGGATGGATCGAAGAAGTTCAGTAAAGATCAACTCAATGATGAGTTTTGTGACTGCCCTGATGGAACTGATGAGCCGGGTTAGATGAAATTTACTTTTCCATGTTGTTTTTGTGAATTTATGGTCTGATTATTTGGGTTACTTGATGGTTTTGTGGTTGAAAAGAAGATTTGTGTTAAGTTCTGTTGATGTTTTGGTGGATGGTTGTTTTGCTGATGCACATTTTAGGTCTTGATTTCTTGCAAAAGCCCACAATACATGCACTTCAACTTCAACTTTGGCTAGATACATTCAATCCAAGCACATGTTCAGATTTCTGTGGTCCCTTATATCGTAGCTTTAAATGTCTCCACACTGAAGTCAAACAGTTTAGAAACTTTAGTCATACTCTTTGAGATATTATAATTATTTTTACTTAGATGGTTTATGTATCAATGATTTGCATATTCTATTAAAAACAAGCAATGTTTTGATGAATTTTTTAACAGAGGCGTATGGAGACTAAATAATAGGTATTATTTTCAGTTTTACCAAGTTCATACCATGTTCTTGGTGTGCTATTTATACTGCTTTGACTCAATTACATTATAATGTCCACAATATAATGGGCAGCTTACTGACTCTATTCCTCACTCAATTACTTGTATATATCATATCAGTTGTGATTTTTTATAAAAAAAAATTCTCTTTTTCTTTCTATAGGAATAGATCACGTGCTCAGAATGAAACATACTATGATTATCTTAACATTGTCGAGGTCAAAAGCATAAAGAAAAGGTGAAAGAATGAATGTTGTTGAGGTGAAAACTTCTATTGGTTTTTCAAATTATGCATGACTTCGATTACTTGTGTGCCATCCCTTGAACTCAAATTTTACTTGTGATAAATACTTCCATTTGAGATGCTTCACACAAGATTGTATGTTATTCAGAAGATGTCCACAAGTTACCAAGGCTTCACACAAGCACCACCCGTGAAAACAAACTGGAGAAAAAAGTCCGAGGGTAGAGCACAAACTTCAAGCCATCTCTATAATTTTTCCATAAATTTAGGAAATACATTTAAAATGATTAATATAAATTTTTGAACAATTCTAATAATACTTTCAAACTGCTAAGAACTTTGAGAAATGATGCTTTGATACTATTATAATAATCCTTAGGATGCTAAAAAGACCTTTGAAGATTCCTTAATATAACACACACATGGCAGATAAGTATCATGCATTTTAACAATGTAGTTTGAAAGAAAAAGTTTGAATGGCTAAAGTAAGTTGGAAACAGTTCAAATGATATTCTCGCGAACTTTTACATAATTTTGTTTCGGAGCTATTAAAAAGCAATTTTTGAATGACTAATTTAACACTACATGAAATATTAGCTATAAGCTGGCGGATATATCCCACCGCTATAGCTTATTTTTTCTCGCCACTATAGATATATATGGCCCGGATATCCTACACGCTCTCTTTATCGCATGTCGCTAATGGCTCAGGCGTCGGGGTATAGGTTTATAGCGTGAATGACAATCCACCTATAAGCGGGCGGATATATCCGTAGCTAAAAGGTTACAATATGTAGCGGTGGAACTTCTCATAATCTAGGCTACTGCTGCCAGAATATATCGGCGTAAGCTATATAGGTCTCAAGAGTCGCTATTAATTCTTACTAAAATTTGTTGAGGATATAAGCCTACAGATATATCACTTAGCTTATATTATAGTTCTTAGGGTGTACAAATTCAATATAAAATAATAATAATAATAATAATAATAATACACACACATAATAATAATATATAATAATAATAACTAATAATAATAATAATAATAATAATAATAACAACAACTTAACAACAACAACAACAACAACACATAGATTACTAACAAATAACCCTAATAATATAAGAAAAGGCCAAATTTATTGATAATAAAAAGAAACAGAAGCTTTATTTAAATTAATGGCAATAAATTATGTTCACATTCCCCAATAACTTGATACCCACTTCTTTATCAACATCTAAACAATGTAGAAAGAAATCTATTCAATTTCACGGCCGATTTGTCATCGTGTCTACAAATGGATTATCTCTTACTACTAAATTAATTACCTCTAATAGATGACCTAGACATTAACTACAAAAGCTTATTGAGAATTGGATCAGTATTCAGCAATAATCAGTCACCATTATGCGCTAAAGCGGAGACCAATCTGACATGTGCAGGTCTTGGAGAAGAGATGGTGATGAGATTTTGGATCCGCGATGACCAGTAATCCAAGAATTACCCGGACTTGGAATTCCGGACATGGAGGGATGGAAGTTTATGTTCATAATGGAAGATGCCGTGGAGATCATTGAACTCCTCCATTGAGAGAAGTTTCTCAAACAAATTATGTAGACCTTCGCCAGAATATCATTTAACTGTTTCAACACTTTAGCCATTCAAACTTTTCTTTTCATATTACCAATCTCTAGAAACATGATACTTATCTGTCATGTGTTATATTAGGAATTCAAAGGTCTTTTTTTTAGCATCCTAAGGATTATAATAGTATCAAAGCATCATTTTCAAAGTTCTTAGCAGTTTGAAAGTATTATTGAATTGTTCAAAATTTATATTAATCATTAAATGTATTTCTAAATTTATGGAAAATTATGGTTTTCCTATATATATATATATATATATATATATATATATATATATATATAGCTGTGATAAGGTACGATCGGCCTTATCACTGTACAAATGAGGTCGCTTCCTATTTCGGCCTTTGGAGAATATTTGAAATATTTTTAACCGTACGGATGGAAAGATTATCAAAAAATAAGCTAGTATGTCTATTTTCATATAATTTGGTGATCGTTTGAGACTCCCACTTAACGGTTCTTATTTTTTAAAAATCTGAACGATTTAGAATTTCAACCACTAAGTGGGAGGACCAAACGGTCACCAAATTGTATGAAAATGGACATGCTAGCTTATTTTTCGATGATCTTTCCATCTGTACGGTTTGGAAATCCTTCAAACATATTCCAAGGGCCGAAATGGGTGGTGACCGAATCTGCACAGTGATCCAATCGGCCGCACAGAATATATATATATATATATATATATATATATATATATATTTCTTGTGGTACAAATTCCAATTTTAAACTTAAAAAATATATATATTTTTACTTACCCCACCCTCTCTCTACATCCATGCATGGTCTTCGCTTTGATAAAAACTATAATGTAAAACTTTTACCTAAAAAATTATAAATGCCTAAGACAAAAATAAAAATAAAAAAATCAAATGCAGCTTTGCATTTACCAAAAGCTGTTTTGTGTAATGGGAAAGCACGGCTAAAAAGAAACCTATAATGGAAAAAACATGGTTACTCTTAAAAGCTTGTTGTCCCTTATTCCTAATAAATCAATGAATGAAATACAAATTCTTTACATCAACCAGCAAGTTTATAGCTTTCGGGTAAAAATCTTGAGAGGTCACTAGCTATTCTCTCATATTTCACTTTGGGTGCCAAACTTGATTTGTATCTTTTTGGTCCTTCACTTCTATTGATTTCAGTATGTGGTACTTAGGGGGAACCGAGAGAATTATACGTGGCATTTGGATTAGCGTGGAGGTATTGAAATTCTAATTTAAAAAAATCTAACTAAGCGAACAACATTTGAACCTTGATTTTAAATGTTGTTCATTTTGATTAATGAAATCAAGGTTCAAATGTTGTTTTTTTCTTCCAAATGTTATTCAATTGGTTAGCATTTACGTAAATTAGGATTACAATACTCGTGAACTATCCGGCTTGACTAATTCTCCTTGGATTCCTCCTCTCCACTGAAAATAAAATAGAAGTGAAATAGTAAGAAAATATAGTATAGCTCTCAAATTATGTAACTTGTGACTCACAGCAATTGGAGTTGTTTGGTTTCTATATTTCAAATCACAATATAAGTCTGGCCTCAATCAACGCGGGAGCTATGGGGGGACACAACAGTCTGGGAAAAAATCTGGAGCACCTGGCTGAAAATAAATCATCGATGTTTCCAAACAAACGACATGTTTGCGCTGGTATTATTCGAGGGATTGTTTTCTTAATTAATAGCAGCTTGGTTTGACACAACAACCGTCGCCAAGAAGCTGAAGTTGGGACAGATGGAATCCATCGTCCGCAGAACCTTAACCTTAGATAAAGGGGACAACGTCTGTAAACATCACAGTGACAACTTTGAAGAGGAACTACCAGGGCAAATAGGAGTAGTCCACTAAGGCACCTGGGGCACCCCTGGGGGAACCAATTGGGCATCTATGTAACAACTTTGGATTTATTATTAATCAATAAATGAATGTGGTTTATCCACTTTGATAAAGAAAAAAAAATTTAAAAAAAAAACATAAAAAAACTCTTACCGTCACACAATAGAGGGGTTAATTACATAAATGGTCCCTCAACTTTTGCCTAAACTCACTTTCGTCACTCAACTTCATTTTGTAACAAAATTGTGCCCCAACTTTCAAAACGTAACAAAGTGGTCCCACCAGCCAGTAGCCGGTTCTAAAAGTCTGACTAGCGGTTACATGCTTACTCACGCTGCTAAGTCACTCACCCCACTTGGGTGAGTCACCCCCTTTCCCCCTAAAGACAATATAATTAAAAAATATATATAATTAAACTCTTTTAAATTTAGCCCTAACCCTAACCCTCTTCTTTCCTTCTTGCCGCTATGGCCGCCGCCCAAGAGCTTCATTGTCGCGCGTTCCCACGCCACCAACACCATCCTCCGGCTATCTCCCGCCGCTAAGATTTCATCCCAAGAGCTTTCTTGTCGAGTGGGAAGTCGGTGCTCCCACGCGAGAAGGTGATGAGGAGGGAGTTGAAGAAGTCTTGCTGAGAATTTGGACGGATCCATGAGAAGGAGGAGGAGATGGCGCCGATGCTCTATGGGGAAGAGGTGGATTTCCCTGGAGGCTATCGACGTGCTCGATGGTTCGGCGAGGAAATTCATGGCCAGGATCAAGCTCTGGGAGCTTTTGTAGTGTTTGATGAGGACAGGGATGGGAGGATCTCGGCGGAGGAGTTGATGAAGATGTCCAAATTCCTCTCCCTCAACCTCTTCCTCCCCACCTCTTCTTCTTCTGCAGAAGATTGCTTGTTTGAAGACCTTCTCGAATTTGGGGTTTTATCAGTATTTCTTTGTTTAATTTAATATAGGATTTCAATCGGAGATGTGGATGTGAGATCTAGGGTTTGGAGATCGAAGAAGCATCGATGAGGGAGATGCAAGTTTGAGATCTAGAAATGTGGAGATGCTCCTCATCGTCTTCCCCGCAGCCCTTCTACAGCCCTCGCAAGTTCTGTGCCGAGATGGAGACTCTCGGCCGGATCCACCATCCAAAGAGAAGACGAAGCTTTGGGCGGCGGCTATGGTGGCAAGGAGAGCATTAGGTTAGGTTTAGGGTTTACTTCATTAGTTTAAGAACATTAATTAGTTTGTTAATTTGATTTGATTTGATTAGAGAGTTTTGTTTGGTAATTTGATTGTAATTAGTTTATTCATGTTATTTTATAATTTGATTGTATTAGTTGTAATTGGTGTATTAATGATTATTATTTATTTAAAAATTTAATGCCACATTAGGATGCTATGTCAGCATGTTTTAATTCTCATTTAAAAATTATATTATTATTAAATTTTTTAAAAAAACAAAAGTGAGTTAGCTTGGGTACCACCACGTCACCTCATTCTAACCAGCAATAGGCTTCGGGAGACCACTTTGTTACACTTTGAAAGTTGGAGGTCAATTTTGTTACGTTTTGAAGTTGAGGGACGAAAGTGAAATCCGGTCAAAGTTGAGGGACTATTTATGTAATTAACCCCACAATAGAGTTTCTGCAGAAAGATTTCAAATATGTGTATTCTTCTCTATAAACAGAGGCAATATATAGGAACAATTACATCCTAAAAGTAGGTCCTTAATTAGGGAAACAAATTGTTTCTATATTTATATACAAGATCGGTCAACTAAACAGATTTCTAGGATTTACAGAATCAATCTAATATTGCGTATAGCTCATGCATACACTTATATCAAAGTTATTTGGTTTTCTGTAAATGAAAATTATGTATTTAATTTTTCACTATTTGGTTTGATATAAGTTAAGTGATATAGTCACTCTGTAAAGTAATTGGTGAGGTTACCCTAGTTATCTAATTTTTTATATTTAATATTTTTTAATATTAAATTTAATATTTTATTTTCATTTTAAGATGGATATATAAGCTATAGAAAAATCTATATGCATAAAAGAAAAGAAAAACATTCAACCATTAAATCATGGCTATTGATAAAATGATAGGGAAAATTATCGTACAGTCCCTGAAAGTTTAGATTCTACCTTTTTAGTCCCTCTAACAAAGAAGTACACTTTTCAGTCCCTCCTTTTTGAATTACTTACTTTTCAGTCCCTGGCGTTACTTTTCACATTTCTTTTTTGCGGAAACCCCAAATTGTCCTTCATATTCCTGCCCAAAATCCACCTTTTATTTGAAAAAGCAGGGCGAGCTTTTCTCCTCATTTGCGGTAAATTGCACTTCCTCCATTTTAGTAAAGAGATAGTGCAATTACTAACCGGTTATGACAAATACTAAGCGGTTATGTAAAATACTAAAGCGTTACCCGTGTAGAGTAAAGAGATAGAGCATTAAATAAGCGATTATTCATTACTGGAACCGAAGATTGGTCCCTGGCTAGCAACTTTGCTATAGTTGACCGTGAATTCCAACGACCTCTTCTACTAGTCTCTCGTATGCTCTCAGCAAGCTTTGCAACAAATCGTCGTTGCTTGGGCTCCTCCGGCTAGAAGAAATAGAACGAAATGCAAGCAACTCCTCAGGAATGCGGTGCTGGGATTCCATCCTTTTCCTCTTTTGGCTCAGCTTCGCACCTCCCGCCACGCTTGGGCTAGCATCCTCCATGGTCATGCCATGTGGTATACAGATATTGGCTCGGCCGACACTTGCAACGACAGCCTCTTCTGCGTTTGCTGGTGCGAGGTCAGGGAATTGAGAGACAATATTACAAACACTTTAGTAACATTATAGTCGGTATGTGACACTTTAGTAACATTATTAAACACTATATGGTAATACTAAAGACTTTAAAATAATACTAACGGTTTATAGCCGGTAATAAAGATTTTAGTAGAATACTAAAAACTTTATTGTAGTACTAAAGACTTTAAAAAATTACTACAGGGTTCAAGCCGATAGTAAAGACTTCAGTAAGTATACTAAAGTCTTTATTGTAATAGTAAAGACTTTCGCCCAAAACTAAAGCCTTATAGTGTCATACTAAAGACTTTAGAGTTGAAATAACTAAGTGGGCTTACTTCTTTCCCTGCGAAAGTGGCGATAAGTGTATTGATAGTAGTTATCTTCTTGCAGTTTTTCTCACCATAACACAAAATTCTTGGTGTCAGATCTAACTCTAGCTTCTTTCCACTACCAGTAACTTTGTAAAACCATACAATCCACATGATCGAGCACCCTCGCAAATATCCTATGTTCGTAGCCTTCATCCCAGAACACCTTTCCCAGAACACCTTTCCTCTTTTAGTAGAATACAAAGGAAGCTCCGGCAGAGCTGACAGCGTGGTGGCTACCTTCTTTGCAAGGAGACGAAAGGTTAAAGGATGGGTAAACCTGCCGAAAAAACAAAGGGACAAAAGGGAAAAAAGCCTTCAAAAATAAAAGAAGGATAAAAGTCGTACAGTTTCCGAGACGCCTCTTCAGACGTGGCTGACAGTCGCAGAACCGCTTTTCTCTTAAGGGGCAACATTGTCTTTTCACCTCAAAAATAACATTGTTTGTTGATGTTTGGACTGAAAAGTAAGTACCTGGATAAGGGAAGGACTAAATAGGGATAGTGAAAGTTATTGGGATTATATAGGGATTTCAAAAGTTTGGGGGGATTATTCAATACTTTCCTCAAAATGATAATAAATAAAAACAATACTATTGATAAAATGATAATTTCCTAAGAAAAACTTTCATAAAACTGATAAAAGACTTGAATGTCTTAACCCAACCCATTATATCTTATATATATTTCTTATGTGAATCATTTCTATAGAGAGTTTTTGAGTTAGTTGTTAGAAGCAAATTATTGGTTTAGAATAGAAGACTTGAACTCTATTGAGTATGACTTGAATTTTGTTGAGTATGACTTAAATGTCTTAATCGCATTGTATCTCATATCTATTGTCTTTGTGAATTAATTAAAAGAGTTTTTGAATTAGTTGTCAGAAGCAAAATATTGGCTTGGAAAAAAAAAAATTTAACGACCCATATCTGTTGAGTAAAACTTGAATTTTTTAGTATAATTTGAACTTTGTTGAGTATAACTTAAATTTCTTAATGACCCAGTCCATTGTCCCTCATATATATATATTAGTAAATGTAGGGGTTTTCTATAAAAGTGACAAGGATTTTGGGAATTTTTTGCAAAAAACCACACAAAGTTCCGCAATTTTGTAAAAGATCCTTGTAATAATTTTGGAAAATTGAGGGTTTTTTTGCAAAATTACATGGATTTTAGAAAGTTTGCACAAACACCTTTTTTTTGGGGTTTTCCTAAAAAACATCACAAACTTCATAAATTTTGAAAAACAAAACTCCTATAATAAATAATTTTGGTAAATTAAGAGGTTATTTTAACCAAATGTTTTTACTACATTTCAACTATTTCAACTTACCGGCAAATTTGACTGCAAGTTGAAATACAAAAAAATTGACTCAAATGTAAGTTAACTAACATGTAACTTATCCTTTTACAACAAACCAAACGGTCAAAAGTTTAATTTACATGTAAAACTCATACTTTACACCTACTTTGAGAGAACCAAACAACTCATTCCTTAATGATAAACCATCTTTTGAAGACTTTTTTAGGTTTTCCTAGATGTACAAACAAGTAAGAAATCCACCACTGGTGGATTCCTCTTTTCAAAAGAAGCATTTTTATTAAGCATAACAATATATTAACCCACTATTCCCAAGACATTATCATTGTCTAAGCACAATAGACAAATCCTTGTTAACCCACTCAACCAACCGCATAAAATCACTCACTCACATTCAAACATATTTCTCTGCAACTTGCAACAAACAACCAAACAGCACGTGGGGCTTACAAAGCATAGGCATATGATCAGAGGCTTCAATGGTCATCACTTGTTCTATTGATGCCTTTTCAATCATCCACTCCTGAAGATCATGGAACATCTCATCTTCTTTGCAGATGATGTACACTCTCTGAACTGATCCAAATCTTTCCTTGGCGAACAAGGACTCGCTTGCCAACTCTTCGATAAATAACTTTGTAGGTCTGAGCAACAGGGTTGCAAGTTTTATGTCCTGAAATTAATACATGTATCAAGTGATCGGTTAGAGCTTTGTTGTGAATGTAATATATGCATGTTTATATAGATGCTATAATATTATTTATTACCTCTGGTTGGCAAAGCTGATACATCCTTGAAGAGATTAGTTTTTCTCCAAACAATAATGATGTTGGAGGCTTCTCTGGACCATGATCGAAGAGGACTTGAGTATCCAGCAATCTTTCTCCGGTGTTTCGCCGAAAAAACTAGCTCTCCATGTTCATGATGATCAGGATTATATCAATGTCAACAAATTAAGAAAATAGTTTGATGGCATGAAATCAAACTCATATATGATATATAGTTTCATGAAATGCTGAGAACAAGTTGCACCTCAGTGAAAAACTCAGCAGTAGTGAAGCTGAGGCCAGGGGCAATGGCTGCGAGATAGACGGCTGCAGAGATCTTCTCCGGAAAAGCCTCCATGGCCAATGAGATGCCAATGCCTCCCAAGCTATGGCCCACTAAGATGACCTTCTCATTGTTAGGGAGAGAGGACACAACCTCCATCAGAGGTTGGACATATTGATGGAAAGATTAATGAAGGTCGTCAAGTTTGAATGGGTGTGCCCCAGAGGCTATGAGGTCGATGGCTGTGACTTTGTGGCCTGCCTTCTCTAGCAGTGTGGCTATCTTAAACCAGCACCAAGCTCCATGGCAAGCACCATGCACTAGAACAAAGTGCTTATAGCTTCCAGATACTTTCTCCATTTGGCTGCTTGATATATAAATATGATCTTGGTATTCTTCTCTTCACTGCTTCTCTAGTTCTCTTCTCGACTTGCTAGTTTATTATGTGTGGAGATAAGGTTGCAGCGTGGTGTGTTTTATAAAGAGAGGACAGACAGATCTGATGGAATCTATATATGTAGATTTGGGGTTAAATCAATTCTAACTTTACTTTAAAAAAATCCCATATAGGTAACAAGGAGATGGAATGTTTCAACTACCATGATTTTTTTTAACACCACAAAAGAAGACTAACGTGTGATAAGGAGCACCATATTTATTGTATTAAATTGTATCATTATTTATTATTGTATTAAATTTTAGGCATAAGGTTAAAAAAAATAAACCCTCATGCTTAAAAAAAAAAGTACAAATAAGCCCTTATGGTGGTCAATGGCTCAAAAATCACCTTGTAGTTTTCGAAAAAGGTGCAAAATATAGGCCGTTAAAAGTAACACAGTTAACTTGTCATTAGGGTTTAGGGTCTATTTACACCTTTTTGAGAAATTCAGAGTGATATTTGAGCCATTGACCACCATAAGGATATACATCTCCATTTAAAATATGAGGGATTTTTGTACGCCAAAAAGAAACCTAAACTCAAAGCCAGATGAGAAGTTCCAACTCGGCTCCGTTTGAGAAAAATCTTAAGAGCGAGAGAGGCCACTCTATTTGAAAGAAGTGAGTCTCGAATCTGTTTCTTTCTTTTCTCCTCACTGTTCCGATTTTTTTTCTCTCTTCTCCTCATTGTTCGGACTCTCAATGGTGGATGATCTCTTAGAAGAAATTGGGAAATCCTGAAGAGTAGCTGTTAAAAAAAAGCTTGGATTGATTGGGAGATCTTAAAGAGGTGTTGAGATTGATCGATTAATTGGATCTATGATCAATTTATCGGAGGCCTGATTCGTCATTAACGCTAGTCAAGTGATGTCTTCAGTAGCACTCTTCTGCCTCCATTCCTTGAAGTTGCTAATTCTTTAGATCAATTGTGGATGTCGTGATTGATTCTTTCTTGAAATTATGTTTAGGGTTTAGGGTTTAGTTGTAGATCAGTTTAGGGTTTGTGTTAGTTTATGGGGCTTGGGTGAATTATTATTAAATTCAATTAATGCATTTTGTTATGATTTAGTTAAAGACTAATCGATATATGTGTTTTTTAAAATGGCAGAATGGATGAAGGTATAAATTTTTTTTTTTTCATCATGGGGGTAATTGGGTACTGAATCCTATGTTGGAATATGTAGGTGGGGAAGTTGAAATTCATGAGAACTTTCATCCTGATTACCTATCAATTATGCATATACAAAAGAAATACAGAGAAGACTATTGCTATCCAGTTGAGACTTGGTATTGTGAACTTGGAAAGAGTTTACAATGGGTTATGTAATTTCAGTGTTTTAATGGGTCTCAATCATTTCTGTTTACTTTTGACAGTGTTTTTGTATGTGTTTAATTCATGTAACTTAAGTGTAATGAATGCTATCTTTTGAGCAATTTAAACAAGTGTCATTTTGCTTATTTTGTAATTTAGTTTCAATTCAGCAATTGTTTCATGCTATCCAGCCTTTGCTTAAATTGTGCTATCATTTTATGTAGTCAATGGCTCAAAAATCACCTAAGTTGCTCAAAAGGGTGTAAATAGACCCTAAACCCTAATGGCGGTAAGTTAACTGTGTTACTTTTAAGGGCCTATTTGCACCATTTTTTAAAACCACGGGATGATTTTTGAGCCATTGACCACCATAAGGGCTTATTTATACATTTGTGAAAAGTATGAGGGTTTTTTCTTTTGTACCTTATGCCTAAATTTTATCATCTCATCTATCTCTATTTAATTAAATATATCATATAACCAATTTAACAGGAGACTTAAATCTCTATGTTCTGATTTTGGGTGAACTGTTTACTATTCAGGCTAAGGGCTATAGGTGTTTATTTTTTGGTGTAACTTTTTATTTTTTTACTATTTTAGTAGTAACTGTATCTTCCAAACATCTTCAACTAAATCGATCTTGATTTCAGGTATTTATCTTGATCGGTGTTTATTTTTAGCTTTATTTGTTTAAGTTTTTTTTAAAATCTCAGTAGTAATTATGTCTCGTAGACATCCTCAACTAGATTCACCTTGATATCATGTGCTTATATTTTTTGATGTAGGTGATTATTTTTAAGTTAGTTTATTTATTATTATTATTATTAGTTTTAATCACTATAGTAACTGTCTCTCATGTCTCTCAGATATCACCAATTAGAACCACGTTTAACTAGATTTTTTTCCACTTTATATGTTTATTTTTCATTTCTATATGGTATATATATATAGGAAAATGTTAGTGTGAGGCTGGCCTCACTTGCGGCCGGCCCACTAAGTGACAAATTAGCGGGGCCAGGCCCGGGCCGCCCAAGACCCAACCGGATCATGCAGTCACATAGCGGGCCGGCCGCAAGTGCGGCCAGTCTCACACTAACATGACTATATATATACCTGATAAATCCAACCGTATGGATGAAAAGAACATTAAAAAATAATATAACATGTCGATTTTCATACAATTTGGGGAGGAGCCCAAGCAACGACGATTTAATACAGCTCTTGTTGAGCACGTACGAAAAACTGTTGGAAGAGGTCGTTGCATTGCGCAGGCAAGTAGATATGTTGCTTGCCAGAGACCAACCCTCGTCTCCGGAGCAGGGAGAGAGAGAATCTCCACAACCTCCCTGATCCCCAATTGCATTGGTTGATGTTACAAACATGTGTGGACAACAATGTCTCTATTCTAAAGGTGTGCAGATTTCCCTCTCGAGAAGCATGGACCCTCTAATCGCAGTCTTCCTTGGCACATTTGGCCATCACCCTTTCTTTGTCATTTTTTACAAAGATAAAGTCAAATTTCCTTTTTATAGCAAAGTCACGGAACGCATTCCCGAAGTGTTCTACTTTTTGAAATCGTTCTCCGACTCTAAGCACTTCAATCTTGGGAGTTTGAGAAGAACTCATAATGTTCAAGGGCATGCTCTCGGCTAGAGGATCCCTGTTGATTGATAAGAGATTCTTTTAAGTGAGACAATACTAAGCAGAACGACGGAATACTAAACAGATACGATTGATGTTAAAGACTTACTGTCGATAATAAAGAGATAAGAGCAATACTAAACGGGTACGGTGGATACTAAAGACTTAATGAAAATACTAAAGGCTTACGTGTTTGTAATACACGATTGCGGGAAATAATAAGCATATTCAATTTTACATGGATAGAGAAAAAAGACATTGAATTACGTTGGAAACGAAGACCCGCACTTGCCGGCCACGGTCACTTCACATGTGTCCACAATAAGTTCGACCATATTCTTCTCGAATGAGTGAAAAATGTTGCACATACGCACAAAGTCCGTAGAATTGTCAATGAGACAAGTTGTTCTATGATCGATGCAGTGTAATATAAGCTCACTCTCTACGCCTTGAGATGGGTCAAGATCCCACCATTCACATATATCATCCATTACCGACTCCCAACAAGTCAGCACTGTGAACTCCAAGGCTAGACCTTCTCGCCTATATCGCGCGACTGTGAAGATGGTTTCTATCGAAATCCTGCAACAAGAACGTTGTTGCAAAAACATCAGAATTATACTACCCAAGCTATGAAAAAACAATGGGAAAGTGAGCGTGGGATAAAACCTTTGTTGTTTGTCGTTGCAAGATTCTCCCACCCAGGCTTTTGCCGCCCGGACTTGGTAGCTTCTCTACAAGACTAAAACACAACACAATCTCTCTGCAAAATAAGAAAGGAAGAAGACGAAACAAAGGAGAAGAAGAGTTGCTTCTCTTGCAAGCATGGAAGTACACAGCAGAGACTGTAGGTGACAAGCATTGTGGCCTGCTTCCTGTCTTTTCAGCCAAAAGGTGCATTTTGGGTGGGTACCATGAAGGGCATTTTGGGGTTAAAACAAAAAGATAACGGGAAATGTGACACTAGGGACCTAAAAATAATTAATTTAAAAATAATGTACTGAAAAGTATATTTTTTTTGTCAGAGGGACTGAAAAGGAAGAATATAAACAGTCAGGATAGACTGTATGATAATTTTCCCTATTAAATATTAATGCACTGTAAATCCCACCTTTTATCTGTAATTAAATGAAAGTGACTGGTGGATTGATGTCATCCATGACATGGCATCTTATACAGCGTGTCCGATTGGAGAATGCATCCAAGATGGTCAAAAGACAATCTTCATTTGATGTGATAAATACCCCTCTATTATCACAAGATGAAGCCAGAGAGTACATGACCCTCCATCATCACCCCCACAAACCTCAATTCACAAGCCTCCAAGTCAAACGAGATGATAATAAAACATGGAATCTGACCACAAAACTTAACCTGGACGCAACCATCAAATCAATATATAAGTTCAGAATGGATAAAGTGGCAAAAGTGATTTAAAAAAAAATATTAGAGAAATTTTACTAAACTCCACTATATTAATTTGTGATTTGTGATTTGACTTGTAACATTTTAATATCCCGTAGTTTAATTCATGAGCAAAAATATATCAAAATATTTAACCCAATTAATATTTCCTGAGGTGATATAAAAAATTCAGAAAAAATAAAAAAGAATGAAAAAAAAAACAAAATTCTAACCTTGCAGAACCTGGCCGAACGGAAATGGAAATGGGAAAGGACCTACTGCTACCTGTGCAATGCTGAGAGTGAGACCACGAACCACCTACTGTTTTAATGTCCATATACGGACAGTATCTAGAACCATTTCTGCTTGCGGTTCGGGCTGAGCGGAAGACCATAAACTACCAATGACATCTGGGGTACCGCCCAATTTACCACACAACTGGACACAGAAAGCCAACCGGGATGGAGCTTAGCAGTGATGGCAATAACCTGGAGCATGTGGATGGAAAGAAATAAGAGATGCTTTTAAAATAAACAACTTGTTTCTTTGAAATTAATCCGCTCTATTGATTTCCTCATGCTCTCTTGCTTTGATGCAGTTCCCGAAGTTAAACGACAGAAGCTGCAAATGGTGGAAACAGTGGAAAAAATGAGCTTGGCGCTCACTCGCGAGGAAGACCACCCTCAACCACTGGATGCAGACATCGAAGACGAGGAGACCGTGATCCCACCAGAGGTACCGGTGCGGTTGGTCAGGCAGGGCATCAACCTGCACACTACATCTCAACAAGGAGGGCCATCAAACAAAGTGCAACTCGGAAGGGAATGTAACGCCCAGGATTTTCTGAATAAATAAATCAGGAATTTTGAACATTAATGGAGTTAATTAACGTGGATAATGAAGTAATGAATTTTAAGCACGATAAAAGGGTAAAACGAACGTAGTGGTTTAAATATTACCTCAAATGAGATGGGCCAAAGGGAAGGTCGTGTTGGGGATCAAGGGGGGATTAGAGGGATCAATTGCTTGAATGATGTAGGGGAAACATGATTTAATTTAATTGTTGAGTATGTGAATGTTTGTATTTTATTCGGAGCCCTAGAAATAGGGGAAATTTTGCTGAAATTTTTAGTGGAACTAAATAAGGGCTGCCCCATTTGGGGATGATAGCGGCCCCCGATACCTCCCCGATCGGGGAGTGTAGTGATTCAATAGAAAGGTCGTCAAAAGACCTACGTAACAAGTGCAAGATCGATACGATCGGGCACCCGGATCTAAGGTTATGAGCGGGCCTAGTTGGCTGAGCTTAACCTCCGAACCGGGGATTGTAGTTAAGTAAGTGTTGTGGATTTTAAATACGGAGTCTAATTCGTACTTCGTATTCTCCATCATAGGACGAGGAAAGGAGATACAGGAGGACGCGGCGGAACCGAGCCAATCCTGAACCGCGAAGGACTACATGTGAGTGGACCTTTCTGTACATCTGCTTTATGTATGTATTGCTCTTGGGATTTGATGGGTATGATTTTCGTATCGGTTTTGTGGTTGCCGAAATATTTCTATCGCTATGTAGTATAGTGATTTTAAGTTTGAACAAATGCTATATGATTGAAATGGCATGAAAGAAGTAAAAGGGAAATGGAAATTGATATTGTAGAAGATTTCATATATCGTAGACTGTTCCGTAGTTTGAGATGCATGTGGGATCCAGCAGATGCAGGCTTGATGGTTATGTACTGTATACCGCTGACCATCAGGTCGCCTGACGGTTATGTACTGTATACCGCTGACCGTCAGGCCACTTGACGACTATGTACCGTATGGCGCTGGTCGTCAAGAGAGGTGCATGCTTGGTGGTTATGTACTGTATCAGCGTACCGACCATCCTCGCCTGTGTTATGTCTTGTATCACCGTGGCCGTCGACCACTTGACGACTATGTACCGTATGGCGCTGGTCGTCAAGAGAGGTGCATGCTTGGTGGTTATATCTTGTATACCCATTATCAGTTTGGCGGTTATGTCTTGTATCTGCCATACGTCGAGTCCCGGGTTCATGTACTGTATACCGCTGTCCCGGGTATCAGGATTATGTACTGTATACCGCTGATCCTTGATGTGATGCTAGAGCACTCCCGGA
This sequence comes from Dioscorea zingiberensis, assembly GCA_026586065.1. Lineage (NCBI taxonomy): Eukaryota > Viridiplantae > Streptophyta > Magnoliopsida > Dioscoreales > Dioscoreaceae > Dioscorea > Dioscorea zingiberensis. The sequence goes on from CM048822.1 coordinate 20,292,697, forward strand.
TGCATTCGAACTAGGGGTACATGTTCCTACGATATGAGGCCTCAGCATGAATATGATTGGTTGATAAATGCATGAAGTATTTGAAATGGCATTGGTTTATCGGAGTTTCCTGTTTGTTTGGCATGCTTAATCCGATTAAAGATAATTATGTTGACCCCTATGTTATTTTGTACATGTAATTGTGTTTTATATCAGTATAGTTCTCCGTTGAGGGACAGGTAGGTAACTACCTGACAGATTGGTCTATACTCACTGAGCTCGAGTAGCTCATCACTCTTACATTTTTCTTACAGGGAATAAACCGGGATCGGGGTAAATTTCCTTGCCTACGAGCGAGGCTCGGGTACTGTAGTGGCTCTAGCGTCCCTTAGGAGTATCAGCTTACCTTGTTATTTCAGTTTGTTTGTATTGAGAGACCTAAACTTTATCTAAACCCAGTCGCTAATCTGGGGTATGATGTATTGTGTGACTCATCTCTATGGTTGAGCCTTCTGTATGTTATATATGCTTCTATTTCCTATCTTCAATCTAGCATAATAGATATGATTGTATGACTTTTCAACAGCCTCGGGCTCAGGACGCACTGCTGAGCTGGCTGGTGTAGCATCCATCTCTGTTAAAAGAAGGGTGTTACAAGGAATGAGCTACCCCTCGCTCAGGCCAATGAAAGTCACTCTTAGCATTTACTTTTGCAGGTAGGAGTGTTCTCCTTAGGACCATGACTTCGAGTTTAAGTTTGTATGTCTTATCGGAACCGTGCACGCAGAGTGGAATTGGACTAGGGCACGAACCTCATAAGCAGTCGAGTAAGCCCACGTACATAGGGGAGACCGCAATGATTAGGGGTACAAGTGAGCTCTTTAAACATCGGGGCAGCTCTCATATAAAATAAATAAATAAATAAATAAATAAAAATAAAAAATAAAAAAAAATATGATAGATAGTCAAAAAGGTGGGAGCAATAGCTTGCCCTAATGATTGTGTCCTCAGAACACAACTGTTAGGGGTACAAGTGAGCTTTTTAAACATCGGGGCGACTCTCTTATGAAAAAAAAAAGGAGCTAGCCAAAAAGATGGGAGCAATAGCTTGCCCTAATGATCGTGTTCTCCTACTAGTTTGAAGGTGCCTAAAAGACTCGCCCCTGCAGACCTGTGGTACTAACCTCCATTCCACTTCGCGTGCACTTACCCATACGACATAAGACACTCAACTTGGAACATATGTCCATTAGAAACTCTCCTGTAGCAAGAGTACAGGCTAATTGTGACGAGTATCAGGCCGAACACCCCTCCCGCTGCACAATGAATTGTAATAGATAGTAACGCTGGCTCTCCTCGAAGACCAGAAATACTTGTACCCTCGGTTCGACCAGGAACCGGTTTTTCTCTGACATTATATACGTGGTTTATCCACCTTTTCAAAAAAAAAGAAAGAAAAGAAAAGAAAATGCCATGTATTAAAAACATCATAAATAAATTCAGAAAATTATCAAAAAAACCACAAAATCTTTAAAAATCCAAAAAAACGAGAAAACCATATAAACCCTCATAAAATGGCTTAAATTCCAAAATAAAAAAATAAATAAAAAAAAATTAAAACCCCAAAATATTAAAAAAAAAATTCTAAAAAAAATCCGTAATAATTGAAATTCCAAAAAATTAATAAAATAAACTTAGAAATGTTCCTATAACAAAAAAAAAACCCACAAAACTCTTACAAAAAAGAAAAATATAAAAAATTTGTAAGAAGTGCAGAAACTCCTAGAAAAAATTGTAAAATATCAAAAAAATACAAAAAAATCTCAGATCTTGCCAAAAATTCCAAAAAATTTCATAAATTTCCCAAAATATCAAATAAATAAATAAATAAATTAGATAAATGAAAAAATCTGAAGTTATATAAAGATTCTGGGTTCTAATTTATTTATTTTTCGATATTTTTGGATTTTTTTGGGATTTTTGGGAAATTTATGAATTTTGTGAGGAATTTTTGGCAAAATCTGAGAATTTATTTTTGGATTTTTTTGTGAATTTTCTGGATAATTTTTCTAGGTTATTTTTAGTTTTTAGAGGTTTTTATGGATTTTTTGGGATTTTCTGCGCTTTTTCTAAATTTTTCATATTTTTCTTGTTTGTTTAAGAGTTTGGGGGGGTGGGTTGGAAATTTATAAGTTTTTTTTTTTTTATAATTTCATGGATTGGGGGTTTTTTTTTGGAAGCTTTCTAATTTATTGGGGTTTGAAAAGATTTTATTTATTTATTTATTTTGGAATTTAAGCAATTTTCTAGGGTTTTTATAAGTTTTTTAATTTTTTAATTTTTTTCTGAATTTTTAATACTACATTAGTAAATATTAATGGGGTTAAGTCTTTTGATAATTTTTGCTCAAGTATTAGACTACCGGGAACTAAAATTTCACATGTCAAACCACATGCCCTGAATTGATATAGAGGCAAACCATATGGTAGTTTTGTAAGATTTTCCCCAAAAAAATTTTCATGCATAACTTTACCCTCTCAAAATTAAATTATTTATATAATTAGATAAAAAAAATATAATCTTAACTATGAATAATCTACATAAGAACTAGTGAAACATGCGCATTGAATGTTTATTTTCTATTGGGTTAATTTTTTTTTTACCCACCTGAACAATGTTGCTTTTTCGATTCGGTATCTCAACTTTTTTTTACTAAAAAACAGCCGCAACTTTTTCTAATTCTCAAAATAGGACCTCCGTTATCCTCCCGTGTAACGTCGTGAGATTAATAAAGCCACGTGACATTCACGTGATTCCTTTTCGCTGAAGAGCATAGATTTATGAGGTGGGTCCCTTGTTTTCTTTCTTTTTTTTATCCACTTGATCAAAACTCTAGTCAAACTCATTCTCTCTCCTAAAACCCTTGGCCACCTCATCATCAACCCTCTCCTCCCCCTCTCGCCACCATCACCACCATACCACCATCACCACCATAAACTCATTCTTTCTTTTCAACCTGATCCTGATCACCACCATCACCTCCACCAGGATGTCTTTAGAATTAACACCATCCACCTGGTTGAAGAGGATTCCAATGTGCCGTGGAGCATGGCACTGTGCATGATTTAATGCTCTACATTGAACTCCATCCAGAGTGACTCAAAAAGCCCCCAACTCGTCCATGGCCAAGCACCCCATGTTGTGGCACCCATTCATTAACAACCACCCCACGTACTCTCACTCCTCAAACTCTAATGGCAACTTCCACCCCAACTCTCTCAAGAATGAAGTGGAGAAGTTGAAGATGGTTTAGAGAAAGCATCAACGAAGCAAAAGTTCATCCTTTTTCGAAATGTGCTCAGCAGAGGCAGACCTTTCAAAGCTCGGTCCGACTCCCGTTTCTCTGAGACATGGCTTCAATCACCACTTCACTTCTTACCCATCTAATGCTTCTTAGTTATCTTATGTGTTAGTAAACCATCCAAGGCTTGATGCTATCCTTTTCTTCACCACTTTTTTCCTCAAATTTTTGACAAATGAATACACACGTAAATGCATTCATAGCATCGAGTTGTAGACAAACAACACTGATCAAGAACTTCTCAAGGTGCTTACTAATGTATCTATTTTAGTTTTAAGCAGTTATCTTGTTAAAAACATTAGTTATCCATGGATGTAAACAAACTCTTACCAAATTTAAGCATAACACGAAAACAAAAACACATCCATAGGATCCATTAAAAGAAAGACAGATTTACAAAACAAGAACATCAAGCATGTTGTTCAACATGCATAACTAAGCTTTCTCCTGCATAGCTTGCCTTTGATTAGGGAGACGTTGGTTTCCTAGGACTTCTATTGTGGTACATTGGGCCAGGTCCAGATGGCACCCACCTCAAGTCCCACCCAACCAGGTCTCCTCCCCCTTCAACTCCTCCACAGAAGCCATCTATACAAAGTCAAAAATAGCAAACCCTAAGTCCACACAAACATGATAATCCCCTACATGCACATGCATGCATGTAAAATATATAACAAGAGAGAAGAAGTACGTTAAGTTAGTTAATCAACAGTTGAAGACTTGAAGCCCTCTCCTGTTGGCTCACACATTCATACCTAGTACCCATGCAACCTAAAACAACATCAAAGAAAGAAAGATACTCATGACTTTTCCATTAAGCAAGAAGAGCATGCATGCATAAGAGGTGAAAAAGGAAACCTAAATGTCCTTCAAGCCCAACAGAGCAGCATAAGGAGAAGAACAACAATGAAGAGATGGACCATCAAGCACATGAAAGCCATGTCTTAGATGCCACTTTGACCACCAGTTCAGTGAGTTCATGGTAGTGAAAAGAGAACAACAATTTATAGAGGCCCCATGGCTGCCACTTTATGATTAGTAGATACCCCAACTTCTCTACTTTTCTGGTTCTTTTCTCTCTCTACTCTCTCTTGGCATCCATGTAATCGTGGGAGTGTAATCAAGGACTCACTGGAAAATGTCTTGCGGGTATTCCAGCGGCCGAGAGAGAAAGAGAGAGCACTTATATATAGTGGTGGTTCTGGTTTCTGCTTTCTAGAGAAAGAAGATAAACAAAAATAAAATAGTTTTTAGAGAGAGAGAGAACTCCACCTTACCCACTACTCCCTCTCTTTTAAGTTTTGGAATTATTCATCATGTCAACCTGTTCTTGTATGACTGGATTTTCATCAAGATCATGTGTTTTTTCTTCTTTTAAATTGTAAATAATTAAGTTTGTGTTCTTTCAGTTTTCTCTCTAGACGCTCACAACTTCCGGTCCGCCACCGAACATAGGATCTCAGTCATCGTCCAAAGCTCATCCCATGCTCATTGCTTGCATTGATGGGCTTGTTCTCCAGTGGCGCCTCTCTTGTGCAAGTCGTCGTTTTCCCATGGTTGTCGCCGCCACTGTCTTGCCACCGTAGACGAGGGTGGTGGGGGAGCGGATATGCCGTGGCGTCAATCGGGTTGTGAGGGTCGCGATGAGAGAGAGAAGGGTTGAGGTTCGCTTATAATATCATAATAATATTATTATAATAGAGTTATAATTGAGTTAAATAGAGTTAATGAAAAATTTAGAGACTTAATCTCACGGGCGTTAGATGGGATGATAACGGAAGTGCCATTTTGAGAATTAGAAAAAGTTGCAGTTGTTTTTTAGTAAAAACAAGGTTGAGGTGCCGAATCGAAAAAGCAACATTGTTCAGGTGGGTAAAAAAAAATTAACCCTTTTCTATTTTTTATTTTCTATTTTCTATTTTCATGCCAATCCATACTCTAAATCTGGAATCACTACTTGAGCCTATACGGACTAAGCAACTTACCACAAGTACGAATGGATATATGGGGGACAAACAGCATCATTCCAACAGTGGGAAGAGACTTAAGAAGAAAATGAGAGCTTATGACAATGGCCATCGCATAGAATGTCTGTCTTGAGAGATAAATAACGCGGTTTCTTATAAATCATTCACGACTCTAACTTTCTCTTATGTCACGCCCCGCCCCAAAAATTCGGAACCCACGAGCTTGCGACAGACCAGCCGTACCTGAACAGGAATGGGCTCAGCCAGGATACGAAGCCTCGATGATCTGTAATCACATACACAGCAGAATATATCAAATCAAAACACATAATATAAATATGTCTATATAGCGGAATTAAAGCCTAAGGGTACACAGACCTGACGCCGGGGTAGTGATTAACCTGCGGGCGGTGGTAAACATGAGGGATTGATAGAAGAGCAAGAAAAAGGGAGGACAAACAGAGAAGAATAGTCTCTGAAAGGAAAATAACTCAATAATCAATGAATAAAATTCAACCCACAAGCCGGGTTTAAATAGCTAAAAAACTAACCTAGATAACCTAGAAATTCTATCTTTTTATCTAAATTTGCCCAAATCGGCAAATTTTGGTCAAATAGAAAAACTTATCTAATTCTAAAATAACTAAACAAAATAGATAACTCCTAAAAATTCGAGTTCAAATCGGATTCATATCCTATCCTAAATTGGCATACGAAGTATTGCCAAAAATGGAAAAAAAACACCGAGAAACGAAGAAACGACGGGAAAAACAGTGGAATTTGACGGTAAAGGAAAGGTCCATTGAGCAAAGCTGATGGACCCCATGTGCGCGTTGAGACGAGCTTTCCGAATTGGGGTTGAGCCCGCGAATCCGATATCGGTAGCCAAAGTTATGGCCAAAATACCGAAACGTGTCCAAAGTGCTCCCCAATTCCAGACTTGGCTCGATCACCTTCCGCCTTTACGTCGGTCCGCCAAGTCGTGGTATGCCAAAGCTCTCATGGTGCAATCAGACAGCTCGACATCATCTGACTCGGGCTCTCCTGCATCAAAACCCTAGAATCTAAATATACATGGTTCCTACAAGAGAACTTATAACATGTACTCACACAAGATAAAACGTGAGGTCGCCAACCTCAACACTCAACCTCAATAGTCCCCCGCGACGCTCCAACGTCCTGCGTCCTATTCCTCAGGATCTCAAAACAAAAAGGTCAACAAATGCGTGAGCTTTCGGAGGGAAAGCCCAGTAAGTACCCCGAAGGGAATAATCACAAGTCATGTCGCAAAATAATATGATAAGCTAAACAAAAGCCAATCAAAACAACACATGACTAAACCAAATAAATGGTAGAAACTCCCGACACATGACCAAAGTCATGTCATCTCAAGACGAGTAAACCAAGAACCTTCTTACATGTTGTCATCCCCATGCGCCGCCGCTTTCAATGTCAACCCACTTTCGGTCATCAAGGACCCGAAGTCCGGTAGTGCTACTACTCGTACATGTATGTACCGGCCAAATATCATCCCAGCGGCCGGGCATTCGCTTAGCCAGAGTATCGTCCCCCTGACAGGAAAGCACGAACATGGTGTCCACAGTCCCTGATCGCCAAATAGGAGTCACATGCTCCACTGCACCAGCCAGAAGAATCCACAAGAACAGCGCGCACGCATTGAGTGGAAAGAATCACACACAACCAACAAACATACATACATAGACATGGATTCATATATCAAAGAATAATCATCCAACACAATAGAGATGTATGTATATACCAAGGATTCAAGAAAATCAATGATGTAAAACATCCAAAGATAAAGGATTCTAGGCAAAGGCACTTACCTGATGTCCAAAGTGTTACTACACAACCACAATCTCTCTCTACGAGCCTTCCCGCACTTATGTCAAGATCTGATAATCAAGTCTAGGCTTAATATATTTGCCGACCATAAAATAATAAACATGCTCCTACATAATTACATGACTAACACACGATTATGTACCCATGCTTACTATCTCGGTGCCCAAGCAACAATTCACTAACTCACTCCTTATCCTTAATCATTAAATATCATTATTTCATCATACTCTAATGATATCTTATAAATTACCAGAAGCTTAAAATCAATAGTGAGTGGCCTGGGTTCAATATGGGCTTAAATCCAAGTAACAACCCAACATCATATCATCAGGAAAACAGAACATGTTGTTTAATTAATTGGTCTTTAATTACTAGGAGCTCTACACCAATGTTTATTCTAAGCCACAGCCCCTCAACTCAGTATAGTCTAAAAAATATATCCTTTATTAACATAATAATGAAGCATCTTTTTCCTTCTCATCAAAAATCCATACTTGCATACATGTGATTCCTCTTTTCTATCACTACCATACCATGTTTAGCATGATGCCAAGGTCTTATTACTGACCCCATAAACCTATGTATCATCCTCTAAACACGATTCATCCTAGTTTTAACCACTCAAGTTTATTAACACTATGAGGATTAAGTAGTAAGCTTATTTCAAGAGTGCATGATTTTTCCATTAAGCTTCTAGTTATCCCATAGTCCACGGTCCACTCTTCCCCTAGAGTTCACCAACTAGAAAAAAATCAAAACCTAGTATAATAACAAGCATGCATGCAATCTTTATGTATGAGCAAGCCATGCATTTCTCAGGCACACGAGCTCTCCTTCCTCTCTAACAAATACAGTGGGGTTTCAAGCTCACGCATTCACCTACAGGGCCTCTCTGTTTCAACTAAAGGTCCTCAAAGAAAGGCAAGGTGCTCACCTTAACAAAGATGAATAATAGTGTTCTTCGGAGAGGCTTCAGCAGTGAAGGTTGTGTGCTCCTCTCTCTCCCTCTCTCTGGTTCTCTGACGTCTCAACTGTGAAAAAGAGTAAACCTTGGAGAGAAGAGGGTCGTGCTTCTCATGGTATAAACACAATGGATGCGAGGGCCTCGAAGTTACAGTAGCCAGACATGACTTGACGCTGCCTGCGCCCGGCGACAATCGCGCTCGACAGAGGCTTCAGATTTGCGTCAACGTTTAGCAGTAAAAGGAGAGGAGATGGCTTAAAGAACATATTTGCATGCCTTGGATCCAGCTCACGTCCTTGATGAGTGGCAACCACCGCTCAGCGTGGCACTCCCCACACGTGTCCAGATCTGGGACTGATTCGAGAGAGAGAGGGAAATCGTTTCCCGATTGTGGACGGCTGTCATCTCGCTAAGTGGCGTTTCCCGAGCGATGAAGACTGGTCTCTCAAAGAGAAACTCCTTGCCTTTACGTGTTTGTTTTCAGCCTTCAACGAGCATGCACTTAATCATAGCCATTCGTTGCTTATCATGTGCACGATACTAGTCCACATAGCCTAATCAAACCCGAGAGAAACAAGCCAGTTCCCAGCCTTCATGTGTCTTGGCTTGCTCTTATCCTCACCACATGATGAATGCTTACTTTGTCTCCTCACACATCAGTCGTTCATGCCATTTTAGTTTAAATCCAAGCCAACCCTATTCACAATCTTTGCTGGGGAGAGAGAGATAGAAAATGAGAGAGAGAGAGTGAGAGAGAGACGGCCAAGTCAAGGCCATGCACGTCTCTCTCTTCTTGTTTTTAAATTTCCACTACTCTCTCTCTCTTATTCTCTCTCTATATGTATAAATATTTCTCTCTCTCTCTCTCTCTCTCTCTCTCTATATATATATTCTCTTATCCAACATCTAGAAATCCATTTTTTATTTCATGTTAGGCCTATATAAAACTCAAATTTCTATTCAAGTTGCCTTTTCTAAGCAATCCTATATCATCATATTTTTTTTAGATATAATTATTTGTTTGTTTGGATAAGAAATCTATGAAATTTTAAAGTTCCATGTTTTTTATCCTTTCATTTAAACTTTCAAATTTGAGAGGATATCTATTGATTTCTATTGGGCAATTTGCCAAAATTGCCTTAGGTCATTTATTTTATTATTTTTTTAACCACAGGTCCAGTTTTATTACCAAAATGGCCTTGGAGCCGCCTAGTCAGCAGCCATAATGCTGATTAGACTAATAAAAAATAATAAACTATTATTCATAGGTCCATAGACCAAGAAAGTGAGCTCTTTAGAGCTAATCGTCCTTTCAAATGCCGATTAGCTCCAGAGAGGATGAAAATGAGCTTCTGAAACTATCAACCTTTCAAATGTCGATTAGCTCCAAGGAAAATGAAACATTTTGAAGCTAATCAGTCTTTCAAATGAACTCTTAAATTAATGTCCAGATTTGAAAGGCCAATTTGCTCCATTGCATTCACGCGTAAGTTAATTGGCCTTTCAAATGTCGATTAGCTCGGACGAGCAAAAAATAGGTCTCTCGAACTAATCGGCCTTTTGAATGCCGATTAGCTATCCGAAATCAAAACCTTGGCGATTAAGCTGACCCTAGGACCATTTTAACAAATATTTTTGAACTATGGCTAAAAAAAAAATAAAATAAATATAACATGGCCATTTTGGAAAATTTTTCTTTTTTATTTTAATCTCTAATAAACCAAACAACAAAACATCTCTCAATAAAACAATGTTTAAAATAAAAATCGTACAAAATTTGAGAGGATATCTTTGTTGTACACGAGTGGAGAATGAAACCTACTACAATTTTTTCCTTTATTAGCATCCTATATTTTCCTTCCTTAGTTCTTATGATTCCTGTGAAATGGACAAATAAACTATTCCCTTCTGATTATCTCGAAGTTAGAGGTTTGATTGCTCCACAAAGGATTATGGATTATGCTTCATGTTTGTTTGTCTATGACGATGAAGAAATATTTTTCTCCCTATTTAAGATTCATTCTGTATAGAAGTGCATGCACTTAAAAATGCATACCAAGGTTAGGCAGATACTGGTGGACATAACTTGAATGACAAGTTTGGAAACTAATCCTGATGGATATAGGCAGGATATGTGTTAAAAGGGCCAAGTTATGTAAAAAAATAATTAATATTTTCCTTATGCAAAAATTCAAATGTAAAATTTGAGGTAAAAAGATAGCAACAGAATCGATAAAGAATCAAGAGGTATGACTTTTTTTAAAAAAAAAAATTAATGTGATGTCTGAATATGTTAACGCATTTTTTAATGTCCTAAGTTGTTATTAATGCGATGAAATTCTATTTCCTTGCAGTGTCTTTTAGTTATGGATCGAGGACAACTTCTTTGCGTTTTTAGCTACTGGATGAAATGGAATTGGAAGCATATTGCATGTGTTGTTCATTTGTTGTGCTTATATACATCTATGCTTCATGGCATTATAAGCACTTGCATCTTGGTAATAGATATTTTGTAGAAGAACAACATCGATAGCCTTTGTCAATAGTTTGTTGACAAGTGATGTCCATTCCATTAGTCTACTACGTATGGATAGGAGGACATTTACTATATGATATGTGAGTTATTGCATTGATGGACACGTTCAGACGGGACGGTTTAGTTCTTGTGGAGGAGCAAGTTTGTATGTTTTTGCATATACTTACTCACCACGTAAAATCGTATACAATAATATCAAGGTTTTAGAGGTCCGTGAGACAATTAGTAGATATTTTAACTTGGTGTTGAAGGGAGTTTTATGGTTACATGGAGTTTTACTTAAGCATCCGGACCTTGTCCACGAAAATTGCATGGATAGTAGATGGAAATATTTTAAGGTATGTACTATAATTAGTTTAAACATATCCAATTAATTAACATATTAATTAAGTGTATAATCCTAATATATGTGTTTATTTTATTATAAATTAGAATTGTTTGGGAGCCCAAGAAGGGATATATATATTAAAAGTCGATGTAGACAAAGTCGATAAGTCAAAGGATCTTAGAACAAGGAAGGGAGATATTGCCACAAATGTGCTTGTTGTGTGTAAGCGAAATATGGAATTCATATTTGTATTTGCACAGTTGGTGGCAGCCGTGGGGTAGCAATTATCCGCATAAGTGGCACAACAAGTGGATTGCCAAGAGAGCAAGGGAAGGGGAAGATGAACATAGAAGAAAAATCTACGTAACTTTAAGAAAAAACAATATTATTCAACTTCGAAGAAGAATCAACCCACAAGCCGAGTTAAATAGCCTTCAGGACTAAGTCTATCACCTTATCTAAATTTGTCAAATTTGTCAAATTATTATTCAAAACTAAAACTTATCTATTTCAAAATCCAAGAAAAATAGATAACTCATAAAAATCTGTCACGCCCAGGCAGGATTAGGGACACAGAGCATACGTCAACAAACCGGCCGTATTTAAGCAGAGACAAACTCATCTCAAATACAAGGCCTAATAAGGTGATAAGCCGATAACATTTCATAACAAAAAATAAACTCGTGTTCAAAGGAACATAGAGTCATTAGGGTCCATAGGCCCTATAATAGTCTGGTCCCTATACGGGTCCTACAAATAGTAAAGCTCATAAAATAAAAGAAAAGGGGACTCCTAGACCTCGGATCTTCCTGTGTCCTCTCCTCAGGCTCCGCCCCCTCCTAAACCTCGGAATCTGTAAAAGAGTAAAAGTGAAACACATGAGCTTTGAATGGAAAGCCCGATAAGTACCCTGCAGTCACAATGAAATAAATAGGAAGTATGTCAACTAATGAGATCCATAATACCAACAATGTAGTCCTAGGAGTCTACGAGGAAACAAATCAAAGGTATGACCCACGATACGAAGCCCTCGGGCTATGCTTGAAGTTTCAAGAGAACTCAGCAGAGTTCGCCTCCGGCCCGATTATGTCCGGCTATTTGTCAGAATACGATCTTTTGGTCGTTCGACCCCGGTCGCATGTGTCGGTAGAACTACCTCTCCCACGTGTTAACACTGCGGTCGTTGTACCATGCCCACCGGACGGGTAAGACCTCCGTGAGGTTTGCCTCTCTGGTAAAGGCGTGACGGGGAATGCCGGGGTCACGTCCCCTGAACACTCCTTTATTGGAGCTTCCCTAGCTCCACTGAGTCCGGGCAGTAGACCATAGAAAGCAGGGACACCAACGTCCCGAAACAAACATACATGCTCAACAGGAATCTAAAACAGATACAAAGGGCATGTATGACAATAGCAAAGCATGTATTAAGGATACTTAGCAAGTCCAAGAAAAACCCGAAACCGGGTGGGAACTAGGCAAGTGTACTTACCTCCTGGTGAGACTAAATGTCTTCCTAGAATCCCTTGGAATGCCTTACGTCTCCTTGAGGGTATCTGGCATATATAGACCCTTATTAGAGTCAAGTTTTCAATAAGTTTCTAGTTTCACATGCATGTCCAACGTTCTTGTTGGGCTTAGGCCCACTAACGGGTCCTAAGGACCATCTCTCGGGTTACTGCCCCTTTTTCCCCTGTTTCCATGTCCTTTAGTTGACCTTGAACCCAGCTTGGTCAAAATTAGTCAACTTTAGTCTACTTGTCGTGTCCAAACTTTATTTAGTCTTTTCTAGTCACTCTAGTTGAGTTGGGCCCGTTTCAAGACCATTGCACCATTTAACTTGACCTTAGTCCCTTGAAGGGCATTTTGGTTATTTGAGTAGCTATGACCCTAAGGTTTAAGGCCCGACCATATTACTAGGATCCCTTGCCCTAGTCCTTTATTTTATTATTAGTTAATAATAAAATTTGCTCTAGTGTATCATTTGAGCCCAACCCATTGGGCCTCAAATCCATTGGACTCAATTCTTTAATTATTGGTTCTTTAAAATAATTCTCATTAAAATATTTGGTAACCTTACCAAATAAATTTTAATCACGCTAAACAATCAACTTAATCTTATTTCTTTAATCATGATGATTAATCCAACTTGACAATTAGGTTAGATCCAAGCCCAAGGTGGTTTAGTCTAACCCGAGACTATTTACTAACACCAATGTCCAACTAATCTAATTAGCTAGATTAGCTTAATTAGATCAATTTCATGTTGCCATAAGAATCAATCATCTACCGCTACCATAGCTGAATTTCCTCTCATAATTACCTTGATTATTTTAAATAATCAATTGGATTTTGTTACACTAACAATGCTTCAATAATCATTCCACTATAGTGATTGGTTAAATACTTTAATTGTCACACCACTAATGTAAAAAAAATGGTCAACAAAACTATACTAACAATTATCCAAAAAATAATTGTCACATTTCCTAAAGTTTCCAAGGAATTATTAATCATTCTTGATTTATTCAACTTGATTTGTCACATATAGTTAGTGTAACTATATCAATTAATTCATCTATTGTCACACTACCATAGTTTCCGAACAATTAGTTCATCTAACTAATTATCACTTGTCACAATAATGTGTTAGCATTTCAGCCCATGAAGAGAAATATAAACTAACTAAGCCCATTAGTTTTAATTATCTCTATTAATATGTCACACTAAGTTAATAATTCATTAACTTTTTATCCTTTAACGAAATATATATATATATATATATATATATATATATATATATATATATATATATATATATATATATGTATATTTGTTATATTATTAGTTTTTTTTTATTAACTGTCACACAGCTAAGTTCTGATTTAATTAAAATCATTACATATTAATACTATTATTATTATTTTTTTAAACCTTCTTCTTCTTCAACCTCTCTCCTCTCTCTCTATCGCGACCGAGAGCTCACCGGAGTACGCCAACACCTGCAACCACCGGGAGCTTCATCTACACCGGAATCCTCATCGCCGGGAAGTTCTGCGCGTACCCGTCATCTCCAGAATGGCTACAGCTCTTTCTCTCTTAATGTTTGATAGAGAAAACAGTGGAATTTGAGGATGAAGGAAGTTGGTGGACCACACGTGCGCGTCAAGACGAGCTTTCCGGATTGGGGTTGAACGCGCGAATCCGATGCCTGTAGCCAAAGTTATGGCCAAAATACCGAACCGTGTCCAAAGTGTTCCCTAATTTCGAACTTGGATGGAATCACTCAAAAAAATGTGTGGAAGTTGATAGTGATGAAGCATGGGCTGCATATGTCCATGTTCAGTTTGTTATTATAAATATGATTTCTTGTTTTTTTTACACTTGTCTTTTTTATTTTTTCATTGAATAATTTTGATTCTTTATGTATATATAGATCAACATAAGTGCAAGTGGATGGAGAAATAAACCTTTTCCTATATATGAAAGGCTTGCCAAAATAATTGGGAAAGATCTGGCAATTAGGATGTAAAATCCAAGATTTTATTACAATAAATGGATTTTAAATCCTTTTTTTAAATAGTGTGGTAATTAGAATAATTTACCAAATCTGGATTTATTTGGAAAAGGAGGGTTTAATGAATTAAAACCCTAATTAGGGTTACTGGAGGCTGACAGGGACCTTTCGGTAATTTTAGAAATTTTGGAGGACTTAAAAGGAATTTGCATTCTCTCTCAAAATAAGGACCTGTTGATAACCTAGAAAATATGAGGGGGGTTGTGTGCAAAAGATCGAGAGAAAACCATGAAGGGGGTATATAAATGAAACCAACGGCCAAGATTATTTAATCTGGAGATAGTGAGTAAGTTCAAGGCGAAAGAAGGAAATCTGGCTGTCCATCATTGAACTCAGGAACAAGGGTGCATGCCTCCCTACCCTACGGGCAAATCTAGGCCATTTATCTGTTAAGATGTCTTAAGTTCTAGGCAGGAGAATGAGATCTCGCCGCCCAACTCAGATGGAGAGGATCTAATCTCGACCGCTCATCTCGGATTTTGTTTCAAGTGTGAGGCATTAGATTTAATCCAAGCCATACGTTTTCTCTCATCAACTGAGTATAATCTCAAACGTCCATCAAGGAGAAGCGAGTAAGTTCGAGGAAGGGTCGAGGTATCCGACCGTTCATCATTACACAGTATGGGCCGTCTATCTAAACGAGTGTTAGATCCGAGACATGATAACATGGATCTACTGCTGATTGCCATGCAATCAACGCCGGCCGGATCAGGAAAGCACCAACCTCGCTCCACGATCAAGGAGATTGCTGTAAGATCCAAGATTTTAGTATGTTTTAAGCTTTAGTCATTAGGAATTTATGTTTTCTTTCTAGGCCTCAAGTAGTTATTGTTTGGTGAATAAGGGAGAGTCTCCCAAGTTTGATGTTGCTCAAACTTTTATTGGAATAAAAGTCCTTAATTTTTGGTCAAGTTCGGAATTAGGGAACACTTTGGACACGGTTCGGTATTTTGGCCATAACTTTATTCTGAGTGCATCGGATTAGCGTTCAACCCCAATCCGGAAAGCTCGTCTTGACGCGCACGTGTGGTCCACCAACTTCCTTCATCCTCAAATTCCACTGTTTTCTCTATCAAACATTAGTTTTCGGATGTTTTTTTTTCCTATTTTTTGTAATATTTCGTTTGTCAGTTTGGATAGAGTTTGAATCTGATTTGACTTAGGATTTGTAAATCCAAGAAATTTTAAGATAAAAATGTGTTAAAAATTTTCTAAAAATTATTATCAAATTAAATAATCTCCCTAGAGTTTAAAAGGGAAAAGAATAGAGAGGGAAAATAAATTAAAAAGGATTTAAAACCCTAGTTAGGGTTTATGGTGACCAGAAGGACTTTCTGGTAGTTTTGAAAAGTTTGGGGGACTAAAAGAAAATTGTTTCCTCTCTCTCTGATCCTAGGACACGTATTGTGATTTCAAAAGTATCGGGACCTCACGGTGAATTTGCCACGAGAAAAACTCTATTAAGAGAGGATGAACGGTCGAGATTAAAACATCTCGTACCGTGCTTTATCTCGAGGCATTACAAAGGCTCTCATAGAGCCACGTGGCGAACTGAGATGAAATCCATCTCATCGTATGCCAGATACGAGGCAAAGGAAAGAGAGTTAAGTAGGGATGACCCTACCATGCGAGCGGCCTATAACCGCTCATCGTAATTTGTTACTAGATACGAGGCGAGAGTTAAAATCTTGGCCGTTAAAAAAAAAAAAAAAATCCGGCCCGTTCGTCAGTGGATGTGTTGGATCCTAGGCGATGAGATTTAATCTCGTCCATTGAAAAGGATCAAGGGATCCTCACCTCACATCCTGCGCTCACAGGATCCCGTGACGGCCGCCCACCCGTTCGGCTCAAATTGTTTGGAGCGGACAGCGAACACCGCCTCGCCGGCCGTTGTGTGCGGCGTGAAGGTCGGACGGCGCTGCACAATTAAGATGGCGTTTCTCGACCTGCAGCCTTCAGGCGGTCTATAAAAGACGAGGGTAGTAGCTCGTGTTGATGCACCGAGCGAGAAGAGCTCAGTGAAAAGGTGAGGTCATCGGAGGCGGAGTTCTCCGGCGACGTAGGAAAGCAGAAGGAGGAGCATTGGCGGCTGCATCTTACGAACTTCAGCGGGTGGCGTGTCTGAGAAGAGCGGGCGGCAAGCGAGAAGAGTTAGCGCCCGCGAGGTGGGAGTTCGCGGAAAACCGGAGAGGAGAACCACGGCGCCTTGAGATCGTGATTGGTGCTAAGCGTCCCCCCTAACCTTCCGGTAAGAATTCCCTCCTCGTCCAATAGCATTTAGAAGAATAAGAACATATAGTTAGAAATGCGTCGAGGGGCAGAGGGCCACCGGCCGGAGTTGTGAGAGCTCCGAAGAGAGGGAAAGAGCTGTAGCCATTCTGGAGATGACGGGCACGCGCAGAACTTCCCGGCGATGAGGATTCCGGTGTAGATGAAGCTCCCGGTGGTTGCAGGTGTTGGCGTACTCCGGTGAGCTCTATGAGAGAGAGAGGAGAGAGGTTGAAGAAGAAGAAGGTTTAAAATAATAATAATAATAGTATTAATATGTAATGATTTTAATTAAATCGGAACTTAGGCTGTGACGATTAATAAAAACTAATAATATCACAACTATATATATATATATATATATATATATATATATATATATATATATATATATATATATATATACATATATATATATATATTTCGTTAAAGGATAAAAAGTTAATGAATTATTAACTTAGTGTGACATATTAATAGAGATAATTAAAACTAATGGGCTTAGTTAGTTTATATTTCTCTTCATGGGCTGAAATGCTAACACATTATTGTGACAAGTGATAATTAGTTAGATGAACTAATTGTTCGGAAACTATGGTAGTGTGACAATAAATGAATTAATTGATATAGTTACACTAACTATATGTGACAAATCAAGTTGAATAAATCAAGAATGATTAATAATTCCTTGGAAACTTTAAGAAATGTGACAATTATTTTTTGGATAATTGTTAGTATAGTTTTGTTGACCATTTTTTTTACATTAGTGGTGTGACAATTAAAGTATTTAATCGATCACTATAGTGGAATGATTATTGAAGCATTGTTAGTGTAACAAAATCCAAATGATTATTTAAAATAATCAAGGTAATTATGAGAGGAAATTCAGCTATGGTAGCGGTAGATGATTGATTCTTATGGCAACATGAAATTGATCTAATTAAGCTAATCTAGCTAATTAGATTAGTTAGACATTGGTGTTAGTAAATAGTCTCGGGTTAGACTAAACCACCTTGGGCTTGGATCTAACCTAATTGTCAAGTTGGATTAATCATCATGATTAAAGAAATAAGATTAAGTTGATTGTTTAAGCGTGATTAAAATTTATTTGGTAAAAGGTTACCAAATATTTTAATGAGAATTATTTTAAAGAACCAATAATTAAAGAATTGAGTCCAATGGTTTTGAGACCCAATGGGTTTGGGCTCAAATGATATACTAGAGCAAATTTTATTATTAACTATTAATAAAATAAAGGACCAAAATGGTCGGGCCTTAAACCTTAGGGTCATAGCTACTCAAATGACCAAAATGCCTTTCAAGGGACTAAGGTCAAGTTAAATGGTGCAATGGTCTTGAAACGGGCCCAACTCAACTAGAGTGACTAGAAAAGACTAAATAAAGTTTGGACACGACAAGTAGACTAAAGTTGACTAATTTTGACCAAAATTTGGGTTCAAGGTCAACTAAAAAGGACATGGAAAGCGAGGGGAAAAAGGGGCGACTGTAGAGATGGTCCTTAGGACCGTTAGTGAGCCTAAGCCCAACAAGAACGTTGGACATGCATGTGAAACTAGAAACTTATTGAAAACTTGACTCTAATAAGGGTCTATGTATGCCGATACCCTCGGGGAGACGTAAAAGGCATTCCAAGGGATTCTAGGAAGACATTTAGTCTCACCGAGGAGGTAAGTACCTTGCACCCTGATTCCCACCTTTTTTGGGTTTTTCTTGGACTTGCTAAGTATCCTTAATACAGGCTTTGCTGTTGTCATGGGTGCAATTTGGATCTGGTTTAGGTTCCTGTTGAGCATGTATGTTTTGTTTCGGACGTTGGTGTCCACGCTACATGGTCTCTTCGCCTACTCGGTGGAGTTAGGGAAGCTCAATAAAGGAGTGTTTGGGGACCCCCAGCATTCTATGCACCCTTACCAGAGAGGCAAATCTCTCGGAGGTCTTACTGTCGATTGGGCGTGAATTACAGCGGCGTGTTACTGCAATAGGAGAGGTAGTTCTCACAGGCACGGCCGAGGAGTAGAGCGACCAAAAGGTGCGTATTCTGACAAATAAATTTGGACATACTAGCCGGGAGCGAACCTTGAGTTCTCTTGAAACTAGTTACAGAGCCCGAGGGTTTCTGTATCAAGGGTCGAATCTTTGATTTGTTTCTGGTAGACTCCTAGGACTACATTGTTGGTATTATGATCTCATTAGTTGACATACTTCCTATTTATTTCATTGTGACCTGCAGGGGTACTTACTGGGCTTTCCATTCGAAAGCTCATGTGTTTCACTTTTACTCTTTTACAGATTCCGAGTTTTATTAGGGGGCGGAGCCTGAGGAGAGGACACAGGGAGATCCGAGGTCTAGGAGTCCCCTTTTCTTTTATTCTATGAGCTTTACTATTTGTAGGACCCGTATAGGGACCAGACTATTATAGGGCCTATGGACCCTGATGACTCTATGTTCCTTTGAACACGAGTTTATTTTATGTTATGAAATGTTATCTGCTTATCACCTTATTAGGCCTTGTATTTGAGATGAGTTTGTCTCTGCTTGAATACGGCCGGTCTGTTGACGTGCTCCAGGTCCCGGAATCTGGGTCGGGGCGTGACAAGGTTTTAATTAGTTATTTTCAATTTTTGCTAGAAAATAAGAGAGAGTCTCTCATGGATGGCTTATTTGAATTTTATCTAAAAAAAAAGTCTTTTTATTATTCTTTAATATTAATAGTGTTCCCAATCTTAAATTTTAAGATATTTAAAATGTATACTTGTGGTTAAGAATAAGAGTCTTGTTAAATGTTAAATTGATAATTGATATAAGCAAGACTGAAAAAGAGATTTAATGTTGTTTAAATATATTCTTATGGATAATAATTAGATGAAGAGATACGATATGAATTCAATTATAAAAATGGGATTCAATTGGATTTAATTCTTAAATTGAGAATTAAGGGAATTGCTAGGGACTAAAATGAGAATTTATTACGGATAAGGACTAAAAGGGAAGTTTCCCTTCTCACAGTTAATAAGACAGTAAGGAGGTATTTATAATTAATGGAATTAGAGGGACTTACTCGTAAATGTGTACAAGACACATGCATGAGATCGCAGTGGTTTTAATGGACGATGGAGATTGGTTGATGGTTTTAATTAAAAGGAATCGACGGCCGTGGTTGCGTCTGGAAGAATGGCCGCGCGTCGGAGGAGGAAGCGGTGATGCTTGGCCAGCTTGGCAATTACGCATACTCACCCCGGCAATGCCCGATTGGGATGGAATCTCCTGATCATGGCCACCACATGGACCGTGTGGCTGGAACGCAATAGAAGATGTTTTCATGATAAACGACGCGTTTTCAAGAAAACTATCCGTGACATTGACTTCCTGACATTATCTTGGTTTGATGCAGCTCACGCATCAAAGAAGCCAAAGCTGGTCACGATCGAATCCATCGTCAAACGGAGCCTTGCATTCACCAGGGAGGATGGCCAACATGATTCACCGGGGAGGGACTTTGAAGATACACCACCCGAGTAAAGGGAGCCCACAGCACCAGGGAGCCTGACGCCATCCCGGACTTCCTCAGCCCATCCACGAGACAGTAGTAGCGGGATATGCAAGGGCTTATGTACCTCTCTGTGTACCTCTTAATGTACCGGCCTACTAAAGGGCCATCTATGTAACCGCTATCTACCATCAATAAAAGACTGTGGTTTATCCACTTTTATCAAAAAAAAAAAATCTTTGGCGTTCTGATCTTTTAAGATAAGGTAAGTTTCGATTTTAGGATATGTTTTGATCGTGTAAAGATCCTTCCGTGCTTCTATATATGGGGTGTAGATCTCCAGAACCATAGCACGCCGTTCCCTCCTCTTCTCTTTCTTCGCTATCTAGGTCCGCAGCCAGCGTTTGAAGTTCCTGAAGGTGCAACGAGTTGAGTGCGGCGGTCGACGTTGAGGTGAGCCCGGTGGCGAGGAATCATTCCGTCCGACGTTGAAGGGGAGCCTGGCGTCGGAGGAGATTCCCAGGAGTGCAACGAGCCAACAGAGACTCTTGTAAGCCTCTTACCCCCTTGGTTTTTGAATACTTGTAACCTAGTACATGGATGAATGTCTGCATGTGTATTAACTAGGTGATGTTTTGCTAGAATTGAGATAGGATAGGTATCTGTTTATGTTTATTAGGAGATATGCATGGTTTGGTGAGGTTTAGAATTGGATGGAAATGGGGAGAGGGTTAATAAGAGGAGCAAGCATTATGTCTTGTAATTGCTGTCCTTGCTGGAAAGAATTAATGGGGTTGGTGAGATGTTTGAGAGTGACTATCACTCTTTATTGAGGCCAGAGTAGGCATTGTGGACCGGGAGATGTTGAGTTAGAGAAGGATTCATATAGATGTTCTCAGTTTATGCATGCACGGAAGGGTCTGGAGGTGTTGTGAATGGACGAGGATTCTTGTGAACATATTCATGGTTGTTTACGATTGGCAGAGAGGGTGTGTGTGCAGTTCTTGTTTGTTATAGGTGTTGATTTTTTTTTTTTTGGAGGAAGGCTTGAGGGTTGAATTTTTTTTGGAATGTGATAGTGTGATCCTTTCTATAGCTTCTCTAAGTGGGTACATATAGTAGATGAGTAAAAGAGCATGCATTCAGATGTGTTGTAAATTGCAAAGTAGTTTTACTTGATATAGAAGATGAGGAGGATCACTGGTAGCTATTGATTTAGTTAGTTGGTAGTGGAGTTAACAGTGGACTCAAGGAAGCCATATATTTTGTTTTCAGTTAGTCTTAGCGACAAATCGATGAATTTAAAGAGAAAATGTATTTATCCTTAGGAAAATATTATAGGAAGTGGTAGATCCGTTTGCTAATAACTAATGATGAGTAGTTTATCTCATAAGCTTTAGGTCTTTTTATATATATGGGTGTGCATAGTGTGGAGTTACGAATTAATGGTTATATGATTGGAATAAATTCTTAATATTGATTATGAATTTAATTATAAAGGCTATGGGCGTTCATTAATGGGATTGTCGACAATTGGGTGAGGACTTTAGAAAGTGATTAGTGGTGACTACAATATATGGTAAGGTTAGTCAAGTTCAAAGATTTAATAGACTAAACTTAGTCAAATTAGAAGCAGAATGACTCTGATGGCTGGCTTTTCCCCTTGAGGGACAACTGTATTGCCTATGGTTACCCGATAGAGATGTATATATATCATTGGAAAGATGAGGAAAAGACCTTTCCAACGAGCCTTAGATCACCTCGATCGGGTTTCTGGATCGAAAGTTATGGGGTTTTCTTTGGAACTGCGCGATAGATTCAGGAATTCCGAAATAGCATTATTATTAATATTAATGGATTGTTTTGGTGTCGGTACTGAGTTGTAGTTGTTGTTACCAGATATCGACCTGGAGTACTGAGCCGTGTCACAAGGGACTCAGGCTAGTCGACTTGACGTATCAGTTGAAGTAAGTTACCTACGCCTAGATTCCCACTCATCATTGGGTTTTCTTGTTTCATTGTTGCTACTTCTTTTAGCACATTTTGTTGAACTTCTGTTATTGTGTAGACATGCACGTACCTGTTGTTTCTTGCTTCCCTTCTTTATATGTGCATGGTTGTTGTGAGCTAGAGATAGAGCTTTATTTATTGCTTGTCTTGTTCGTTGGACACGCTGTCCTGTGATCAACAATTGACCATGGGCACATGTGGTCTTGTGTCTTTGGCCGGGTAAAGTGTGCTCAGGACGGGTTCATTTTCAGTTGATGGAGCAAATGCTGCTCAGTGGAGGATTGGGGAGGACACCCTGGCGTTCTGATAGTTCCGTACCGGAGGGAGGATACTCTAGCAATCCAACCTGTTAGTGGGACGGTCACGTAAAAAGGTGGCTGCTTCTAGGGTGCGACCAAAGGGTCGATTCAAGTGAGAGGTCTTGGCCGACCGGGAAAGTTTGTTGAAATCTATTCTTGGAATTCTGTTCCAGGCTAGGAGTCTTTTCCTTGATGTATTCTTGATAGGCTCCTAGGTTCTTGATTGTGCGGGCATAGTCCCAGTTGGTTGCATTTATTAAATGCTTATTGCTTATCATGCTTATTATCTGGCTTCGTTGAGATCCCTGCGGGGAACTTACTAAGCTTTCCCTTCGAAAGCTCATCCTTCTTGTCTTCCTTTTATTTTCAGGTTTAAAGGAATAGTGGATATAGATTCAGGAGCTACGCGTAGAGGTTCGAAGACATCAAAAAAAAAAATTTGTGAGAAACATTGCATTTTGTTTAGGACACTTGTAGGGCCATAACTTGTACTTATAAGTTTTAATTTCCGCCTTGTAACTCATTGTTATTAATGGGAATTATTGTTATCTCTTATGGATTACTTAGGCCTTGTATCCAAGCGGGCCCGTCTCCACTTGGATACGGCCGGTCTGTCTGTGATACGAGGTCAGGGATTGGCTCGAGCGATGTGATTCCTTGATATGTAATTTGCTATTTAAGTAGAACCATGAAATTCTACAAAACCTAATTATTATGCTATATGTTAGGTGTTGAATTGGATGTTGACATATGTTAATGTATTATCTACTGTTTAGTTTGAAGATATATACTTGATATTTTAGTATTATTATGTTTGACATTGTGTAATTTATTATTTGTATTTTATTTTATGTTTGACATTATGCTATATGCAAGAAATATCAATGGGTAAAAAAGGAGTGTATGTTGTATTTAACAGCAGGCAACCTGGAAAATTTAATTTATGGTCTGAATGTCAGGATCAAGTAAGTGTAGTTAAAAACAATTTGTACGAGTCATTCCCAACTTATGAAGTTGAAGCAACATATGTTGACTATGTGGAACAATATTTGAAGAAACACATGACATAAATAACAATTTAAAAATAAATATTAAAAAATGTAATTTTTTTACAAACTAATTTGTAATATATGATATAAATAATAAATTAAAAATAAATATTAAAATGTAAACAGTAAAATAGTCCTATCCAACGTCCACCAAATACAAGATTTCTAATACATATATATCTAATCCGGTATTACCAAGCACAGGATAGTATAATAATATCTCATCTCATCCAATCACATCCAATCTAAAATAATAATCTTATCCTATCATGTTTACCAAATGCGGCGTTAGGTGATATATACCTCTTTAGTCAAATTAAATAAATAAAAACAGTTTATTCACTTTTCATCATAAAAAAAAAAAGAAAATCTTCATTTGGACAACGTGACTTGTGGAGCACATACATGAAAGTAGAAGAGAATGGTAAAATGACAATTCGCACACACAATGATTTGTTAGCCAAAATCTGGGTTAATTACATAAATGGTCCTTCAACTTTCGCCTAAACTCACTTTCGTCCCTCAACTTCATTTTGTAACAAAATCGTCCCCAATTTTCAAAATGTAACAAAACGGTTCCACCAGCCGGTTGTCGGTTCTAAACGTCTGACGTGGCGGTCACCATGCTGACTCACCATGCCACTCTGAAAGCCGACGTGGCAGAAAATAGTGGATATTTCATATAATGGTCCCTAAACTTTTACGGTGTTTCACGGATGGTCCCCCTACTTTTAACTGTTCCATGAATGGTCCCTCATCTTTATATATGTTCAAAAAAGGTGAAGTTAACACATTTATAGAATTGTGATCACATTCTAATCAAAATAACTATGCAGTTAACACATTTACCTAATGTTAAACACATACATATTCTTCTTATCATGACTTGGCCAAAAAATTTACAAATCGAGATATTTATATAAAATTAAGACATTTATGTGATGAAAATTCATATTCACATTTAACATTACATATTTACAACATAATGAAAATTCACATTACACTAATTCAAATTCACATTTCACATAAATTGGCCAAAATGAAGTTTCACATTAGACAAAGAAAATTCACAAGACATTTTACATTCATATTACAAAATAACTTATGTTGATAGCTACATTGAAAACCTATTCTGAAAGGGATTACATTCAAATCGGAGATCTTATATCAGCTACACAAAATAACTTCAATTCTGATAGCTACACAGAACACCATGCTTTATATTTTGTTTGTTGTAAACAAAAACCTGCAAATATAACTTCAAATTGACGATATTCTCTCAAACAGAAAAATCTACAAAGAGACAAAAACTCGCTTCAAATCTTAGGTTGGCCTTCTATGCCTGCTTGCTGCGTCTTTAGAACCTTTGAAAAATTAAAACACCAAAGCTAGTTATCACAGCAAGATTTTTTCCCACATGAAACTATAAATCAAATACTTACATCATTCATAGGGGCAGTTGATGATTCCCCAACGCTTGCCCTCTTACTTTGACATCCCCTTTTGTTGTGCCGTATCTGTCCACATGTAGAACAGGTCATCTTGACTCTGCCATGTTTGGTAACCCTTCCCTTTGCTGCAGTTGCAGCAATCTCAAGCTCCTCACTTTCTTTCCTCCTAGCCAATGTCTTCGTTCCTTTTTTTCTTCTCTAATGGCTCTGGGGGAATGATACGAACTGGTTCTTCTAGATGAGGCCACTTGTCCTGTAACGCTCAGATTTTTTTAATTATTTTATTTTATTTTATTTTATTTTTTTGAAGAATTATCGGTTAATTTTCAAATCATAAATGGGAGTTTGTTAGTAAATAAATAATGAATAAAAAGTATATACACGAGAGTGTAAATGATTTGCATGTAAATGTTGGTAAAAGATAGAAGTTGGAATAAAATAATGAATCCATAGAAAAGGATTCATGAGAACTTCCTTTTC
Organism: Dioscorea zingiberensis; assembly: GCA_026586065.1. Classification (NCBI taxonomy): domain Eukaryota; kingdom Viridiplantae; phylum Streptophyta; class Magnoliopsida; order Dioscoreales; family Dioscoreaceae; genus Dioscorea; species Dioscorea zingiberensis. Next base: position 20,318,335 of record CM048822.1, read on the forward strand.
GTTCTAGGCTTTCACGAGGATTTAAATTATGATGTCATACTCCACTAAAACTAAGTTTAAATGGCTTGGAAATGAAAAGAAGAAAATAGAATTGAGAAAAGAAAATACTTGGATTAATATGTATAGAGTTTTGTGTGTAAATATATATATATATATATATATATATATATATATGGCAATATGTCATCTAGGGACGTCCTTAGATTTGAAATCTAAGGATGCCCCTAGATTAACCGTTGGATCAAAATCCAACGGCTATAGCTCAAGCATCAAAGTACGTAGCCATAACCAGGTTCAAAGTCAAAGACATAAAGCTCGCAAAGAAACCATGGATCCTCCCCGGCAAATTATGCACGGTGTTCGACATCTCCCCAGTGAACTACACCTTTGAAGTCCAAACCATGGCCGGCGAGAAGCTCCTTCATCGAGAATCATCCTCCCCGCCCGCCATACAGTTCACCACATGGGCCCTCGCGTCAACGGTGCCGATAACGAAGACAACAACCTCCTCAAGTACGCCCGCCTCATCTCCCCCCACAACAATATTAATCCCAAGGGGTGGTTGGAGTGGAGTGGTGACTTCGCTCTAAAGACCTTGTTCTATAGGGAGTATATGAACATGGGGCCCTGGCACTGGAGGGAGGGTCAACTGGAGTGGATATAAAGTGATCACTGACGTCAAAGTCGCCAATACATTCACTGTGGCCGGGCTTTATCTGTATGGCGGATCTTGGCTCAAAACCACTGGAGTTGCTTTCACTGAGGGACTGTTTTAGTTTGCATCTCTTGATGCAAATCTCGTAACTTTGTTATTTGTCAGTTTGTATCATTTGCACTCTAGTTGTCCTTTCCTTTCTTTTCTCATTTAATAAACGTAACGTGGTATTATGCTGCTCTGTTATCAACTTGGAGATATAAATTATTAACCGTTATGGAAGGAAGATAAGACAATGATCTTTCATTTCCACTCTATCCTCTTCCTCCTGCTTTTCTCTGGATGAGAAACAGAGCTTGGAGTTTCAAATTGTTGAAGTAATTTACTTTTTTTTTAAAAAAAAATGAAGGATCCTATATAGTTCATAAATGCAACCTATGTAAAAGAAATTATATATCTTTGAGATTATTTTGCTCTTTGGGAGTAAAAGTAAATTTGAAAATCAGCATTTGATTACCTTCATTGCAAGTGCCAACTGCTACCGATGTAATGAGTTTAGAAGATTGTTTAGGATAAACACCCGAAATTTGTTGGTGGTTGAGTCATGTGAAACCCATCAGTTTTTACTAAATGTTCAAATAAAAAATAAAAAATAAATTGAGACAGAACAAGACCATCAATTTCTTTTTATTGCAACAAAGTTAAACATCGTACGAAAACCGGAACAATCAAAACATATCTAAAACAAAACAAACCAATTAGCAAAAGCAGTCTTATTCAATACCACACAAAAGCTTCATTCCTCCCAAGTTACATCAAGATGACCTTATAATTTATGTCAACCATAATTTAGACAAAAAATATTATTTTGCACCTAAAAGCTCCCCGCTATGTGGAAACTAACTCTAACCAACATCTGCAATAAAAACCATGCATGCATAATTCTAATTATACCTTACATCCCATCTTTCCATATAGATTGAAAGGGTCTATTAATTAAGTTTTATTATCTCAATTATATTTTGAATAAAAAGAAGGTGAAATTATTATACAGGCTCTGAACTTGGAGCAAATTGCTCCTCCTCATAGGGCATGTCTTGCTAAGCGGATGGTTACCACTCACAAAGAGGGAGAATACCACCGCAAACGGTGAAGAATTTCGGCAAATTCCACGGTTGACACAAAGTGCCTACCACGTGTGGTAGTAGTGTTCTATAAAGGTCTTGCATATAATCCGCAAGGTCATCCAAGGCGAGACCCACGCTCCTGTAGCCTCCATGACCATGGAGGAGATCTTCAAAGGCACCAAGCCCTTCAAAGAAGAAGTCTTCAAGAAGGTTCACCGGAGCTCAACTAGTTCGACCTTTTGATCTGGCGTAACGCCAAGCGGCTTCGTTGACTGCAAGGCCATGAGTACTTCTAATATCTCGGCGTAAGTCACAGCAGAGGCGCTAACCGGGCCGAGTGGACCTCTCGAGGAGGCGAGGATGAAGACGGATCGGGTCTAAGAAGAGGGCAGTAAACGCTTACTGTAACGCAGTGAAGGTAGGAGCCGAGAAAGCACTATAGCAAATGTGACGTTGGATTTGATCGAGCAGTTATTGTGTGGACATCCTTAGATTTAAACAAATCTAAGGACGTCCATAGATTACTTGCCCCCTATATATATAATATTAAAATAATAATCTCCAAAACCATCGTGATGGAGCGTTTCTGAATCTCAAAATCTAAAACCTTGCATTATTTTGACTTCCCTTAACTATTAAGCATCCTGACCATTCCTTTTTATTTTTTTATTTTATTTTTTCCTCTCTCAGGCTTTTTGTAAATATCTTTTCGCTCTCTACGATCTTCTTTTTGGGTCTGTCATTAGGTTACGATTTTGGAAGCTTGCACCCTAGCTTCGTTGTCAGGCTTACTTATTCTTCTAAAATTGTGCTTTTACTTATGATTTTGTCAGATCTGTGTTAATGGGGAGAGAATGGTTGAGATTGCTCCACGAGGGTGGATTTGGTGTTTCTCGTTCTTCCAAGAAGCCCTATTTGGATCACCGGTTTTTTGAGAGAGGATAAACCCCACCCAACCCAGCCAGACACTGGCGTGAAGGGCCATCACAGAGCCCGTTGGGTCTACCGACTACTTGGATCTCAGTTGATGGTAAGTAATATGTGAGATAGTTGTTTCATTTGTTTTAATAGAAAAGAGTTTTATTTGTAGCCCTTGGTTTCTCTTGTTTCTAAAGTTTTTGTGGAGCATCATGTTTTAGGTATTTGATTCAATCTAGTATCCAAATACGAAATGGAATTAGGGACCCTTTTGTTGTTAAGTCTCGTTCAATACTTTAATTATGATCACTCTCATCTATTTTGACTTGGCTGCCCTATGAGGTATTTTTGTTCATTCTTCTGTGTATACATCTCAATGACATGCATAGGTTTTGGGAAGCATGGCTGACCTACTTGTAGAACAGGTCTGGCTTCACATTTAGAAGTTTCCTTTCCACGATAATTTGGTTTGAACTTCAGACCAATGAATTTAGACTTGCTATTGTGGCTTGTAGTTGAAGTTGTGCTGTCAAAACTATAATAAAGGAAAACTCTTTACTTAAGGAAATATTATTGGTTAAATAGGAGCCCTTTAAGAAACTATCCCTAGTATTTAATTATTTGCTAAATATTGTTTGGAATTATTTTGGATGTTTGTGTAGGGAATTAATTTATGAAATCCAAGTTTATTGGATTGTAACGGATGAATGTTTGTATTAATTTGGGGCCCTCCAAATAGAGGGAGGTGTCACAATTTTAAATGGAAAATTCTAATATTAATATTTGAGTTAGTCCCTATGATTTTAGAATTTATGCTTGATTTAATCTTTATGATCATGCTTAACAATAAATCACTTTTAGAGAGCATGTTATGAACTTTAAAATTGAGCTTAGGATGATTAGGGCTAAATCCTTTAATTGAACCATTCCGTATTTCCATGATTTAGAAATATGAATTTCAATTTAAGAGAAAACATACTTGAGTTAACTTGATGGAAATCATCGTACTCTAACGAGTCTGATTAGAGTATAAGATAAGAATATGGATTCTGTATTCTTATGAAATTTTGAAGCATGTATTAGATTTTAATTAAGAATCATGCTTAGATAGTTTAATGAGTTTATCGTATTTTAACAGTTTAAGTTAGAGTTTAGAAAGAATACGATTTTTCGTATTCTTAAATCTCCGTATTCTAAAACAATAGAACTAAGTTATGGAAAGTACGAACTTCGTATTTACTTAATTATTATTATTAATTCTAGGAAAAGGTAAAGGTCCCGCAGGAACTTCAGCAGCATCGAGTCAAACCTAAGCTTGCTAAGGACATCAGGTGAGGGATTACACTATACTTAGAATACTTATATGATCGGGTTTTTATCGTCGGATTTGTTTATAAGAGTTTTATCTCGGTTTATGGATGCCGATGGATTTATCGCTATACTTACATAGTATTTTATGCTTATATGATTGATTTAACTTTAAAGAGCATGAGATATGATTAATGAAACCCTAAGGGGTGGTTAAAGATTATTGTATGTATCATAAGTTGCACCTTAGTTAGTTAATGTATGGGGGACCCAGCAGGGGTTTGGGAGAGAGCCCGGATATTTTAGTAGATGAGACCGGGTTAAGGAAGGGGTTTTTGGTTTTCAATTGTTTTTCTTAAAACTGAAAATGTTTGCGAAAGTCGTTCTTTTTATAAATAAAAAAAACCCTTCCTGTCTCTTGTAGAGGCATACCGCTGGTCGTCAAGTACCGGACTTATGTAGTTTCCGGTTATCAGGATCATGTAGAGGCATACCACTGTTCCTGATGGGAGTAGGAGTCCTTCCGGAGACATTTTAGCTAGGGGTGCACGCTTGTATGATACGAGGCCTTTGCATACATATTTATGTAATTGTGATATACCGATGATGATTGAAGTTGCATAAGTGTTTTATCCAAGTTTTTCTGAAATGCTTGGCATGTTAATCTAATGAGAAGATAATGCATATGATTAGCATTATTTCTGGGATTCATAAATCTTACATTATATAAATTTATTTCCTGATATTAGTGATTTTCACTCAAGTGAACTACTTGCGCAGGTAAGTGAGCGCGAGTAATCTAGTAGATGGCTCACATAGCAGGATAAGGATAATACTTGTTTGCACTTTGATATTTAGACTTCTAGAACTCTTCCACAAATTTGTAAACTCAGATAAGATTAAAGCGGTTTGTTTATTTCTTATGAATAGTAGTTTGATTATTATGATTATTATCAGTTTAAATTACGTGCGACTTATGGGTTGGGTGCACTCTACTTGGTGTGATATCATGTCTTCAAGTAAGAGATGGGTGTTACATGTCCACCCCATCAGTTGGCTGAATAATATGCCCATACACCTTGGCATATGTCCTCACAGAGTAACAATTATCAACATAATTTTTGGGGACCTCATTGTTGCCATATATGCATGCAATGACATGCATACATGGGATACCAGTGAGGTCTCATCTTCAAGAATCAGCAGTCCTTTCAACCATATCACCACACACTATGATCCACACCTCTAACCTGCACCTTTGGGCCTCTTGAGAACGTAGGTTCCCATAATATGGCAATTTTTTTTTATTTATCCAATTTCTTCTGAATCTTAGGGCACAACAACCCTCCTTTTCTCTGCATTTCTTCCTTTTTCTTCCACAACCTCGTCATCAGCTTTGTTCTTATGATTCCCAACATAGTAATAATAGGCTTTATTCTAGCATCAAGAACATATTTGTTAAAACACTCACAAATGTTATTCAACAACATGTCACACTTGGCTTTGGTTCTAAATGCAGATTTGCACCAATTCTCACAAGGCCTTTCTCTAATCCACTGCCTTGCTTTTGTGATGTAATTTTTTCTTCTCAAATTCTCATTCCAATTAATATTGCATTCTCTCAATATAACCCTAGCTCACAGCAATATTCCATAAAAAGATCCCTTTAGTTCCTTCCCTTTGAATTTCTCCACAGAAATTTTTGATACATATGTCTTCCACACATCCTTCCTGCTCTGCGAGTTGGGGAATAAATCTCTTAAAATATTTTAATGTAAAACCCCTGCAAGAAACCTGACACATGTTATTCCAAGTAAAAAGTGTTTTATGTGGTACATCAAAAGATTTAAAATTTGGCATTTACAACTTTTGCTAGCTATCACTTTCATAAAAGGTCCATTTCAGCGAGGTATACATGAAGAGATCCAAAAGCTGTAAGCAAATTAAGCATAAAACCATCTACAGCTTTTCAGTCGTTGTTCTCTTTGTCCACAAATGTTCTCAAGCAATGATAGGGAAACATACAATTATTGGGATCAATGCCCACAAATGATAGCGACTTACACCACTCATATGTCTCCCTTCACCGGTAAGCACCATCCAAACATATATTAAGGGCCTATACCCACACGTAAAAGCATCTTTCAATAATTTCAAACATACTTATATATTCCCACTCCCATTTGCCCCTCTTCCCATTTAAAATTGTAGACAAGTACTCCTACTATGTTTTATGTTCCCTTCAATAATTCAGCCCTATATACGTATATAAATTCTTATATTACCGTTGAAATTTGCATCCACCATAAATTGTTTTCAATACCAAATCTTTGGCTCTCCATGCTTCTTTATCTTTGTAATTATGGTAGCAACAAAATCCTCTCTTCACAGCGAAATTTATCGGGCCCCAGTCCCTCGATATGGGTCCAGTATTGGGACAAATTTTCCAAATATAAAAGTGATCACCAACCTCTTATAAGTCAAGTGATAGATTAGAGTATAAGCACTTGTCATCCATGAGAGTATGTGACCAAAATTACATGTCTTAATGCATTACTATGTGGGATTGTTTTTCTTCTTAGCCATATATTGTAGGAGAGGCATAGATATCCCTTTAGATCCAGCGTTTTGGGAAAGCGTTCAATAATAAGCTCCGTCGCTATTGTCATTCTTCTACAAACCTTTATTTCAAGATCTATGTTTTTATATTACTTGACTCTTAGCGGCGTTCTTGAAGTCCCTCTACTGTTTTCTAAAATAACATCCCAACCTTCAACAAAGGATCATTTCATATCCCTTTCAATATATCGGCCAAACTCCTGGATGCCTCACCGCTTTCTAGGTCTCTTTCAAAGCGTGTCACTTTCCTGAGATACACTCCTACCGTCTAACTCATCGGAAGGAGCATAAATCCCGAATCTCAACTCGCTAATGTGTGAGTCATGAAAATTAGAAGGTTTGGGTTGAGAATGTCCTCCAAAGACCCTTTGCAGTACGCTTTAGAAATATACCTAGCCTTGTTCAACGTATTCCTCTAGAAGATCTTCTCATCCCCTTTCATCCAACTAATCCATTATCCAGGAGTTATGAAGAAATCTAGGAAATTCAACATTTGCTCCATCTTGGCATCCCATAGTGGATTTGTGCACCCACATTTTCCCCACTGCTCCCCTGGTCATCCTTACATTTTCCCCATTGCTCCCTCTACACTCCCCCTACCTCCCTCTTGCTCATGCATACAATTGTCTACTCAAAGAATATATTCCCCACCTTTCGGGCCGCATTTTTGATTAGTAATATGCTCAGCATGATACTCCATTGATAATAGTAGCTATACCAAAATGTATCATCCCTAGAATTGCCCCCCCATGCTCTACCACCTTCAAGCTCAACACAATACTCACGCCTTTCAACAAAAGCATCAATATTTCCCCCTCTCTGCTTGCTACTTGCTCTCGTTCGAGAAACAATATCTTGATCATCCAAATTAGCCAAATTGCTCCCTCTCTCTCCCACCTTTCTCTCCTTTGCTCACCGCGATTGTTTTGCTTTCAAACCGTATTTTCACCCATTTCAGTAACATTATTGTCCTGCTCATCGAAAAAAGCCATGCATACTTCAACTGTCTCGTGTGATACTCTTGGATTTACTCTTTCCTTGCTTAGCCTCAGGCTGCTGTCATACCAAAATTTATTTTCTTCCTTTCAATTTCTTTCTATCACAACTTGAGAGAGACTTTACGGGTACGAGTTTGAGTTTAAAATCGAGATTCTTTTTTCAAGCTTTCGGGAAGTGTCAAGTGGTGAGCATATACATCTATCTTCACCATGGTAGGACCCATAAAACACACATATCTAACACTCTATCATCACTATCTATCAATGGCTTGAAGTCTACTATAAAAATTCTTTAGAAGTAACCTTCCACTTTCTTTGAAGAAGTCCCATCAACTTCAAAAGTTAACTTACAATTTCAGTATCTAGAACTTATTCAATGACATGAGTATCATATAAATGTGAACCTCCATAACCTCTACTTCATCTGTTAAAATAACCCTACTCCCCATATCTCCATTGTGGGTGCACAATTTACCAGTTTAAATGGATTCTTAGGGTCGCCCTCATACTCTATGATAGTAGGAAATTTAAAAAAGAATTAGGGAAAGTATCTACATAATTAAATCCCTAAGCAGCGTGTAGAGCAAAATCGAATCCAAATCTTTACGCCGTAAAAGCGAGAAATTAATTAATTAAACCCTCATGTAATAACTCTCCTTAAACATCAACCGATGAACTCGAAATTGGTTGGTAGATTGCACCCTCCCGAGGTCCCACTTGACTTTACCGGGGAATAACCCGAAATTGTGGGACTAAAAGGGACCTCGGAGGGTTAAATAGAATATGAGACCTTTTGGTGCATTTCCCTTTCTTTGTCAATTGACCCCGGCATTTACCTCCTTGCTTTTCTTTTCATCATAAGGCACGTTTTAAAACCCGGCCACCACGATTGGAGAAGCTGACTAGAGCTGCAAATACTGTAGTCAAGGCAAGCATAGCGGTGAGGCGGAAAGCCCGATTGAACCAAACGTACGCTGGCTTAAGCTGACGCGACTTGTTCTGAAGACGAGCACGGCATTGGCGCATGAGTCCGGCGAGGTCAAAGGTAAGATGCCACCGGTGGTTTGTGGCGTTGAAGCAGACTGCGCTGCCTTTAGCGTTTTTCGGGAGGAGGGCTACAATGATGAGCTCAACAAAAGAGGTTTGAAGTGATCTCAGCGGCATGACATTCGACATAGTGACCGCCAGCGTCGGATGTTTAGAACCCGTAAGAACCGCAATTTTGGTGGGACCGCTTTTGTTACGTTTTGAGAAAGTTTAGGGGGTGATTTTGTTACAAAATTCAGTTAAGAGAATAAAAGTGAGTTTAGGAGAAAGTTGAGAGGAGCAATTTATGTAATTAACCCCTTTCTTATTATCATATACACTTTCATATTTTTGAATTGTACCCATGCAATCAACCATGCAAGTTGTCACAACTCATCAAACATCCAAACCTACATAATAAACCAAGAATTTATTTTGCAAGTTTAAAATTTATTAAAATAAAAATAAAAATAAAAATAAATAAATAAATAAATAAATAATAATAATAATTTTTTTTCTTTTTTTTTTTCTTTTAAATAATTTACATAAGATGAATAATAATAATAATTTTTACTAAGATGAATGGTTTTTTTCTTTTTCTTTTTCTTTTAAATAATTTATATAAAGATTGAATTAATTATGTAAAAATGGTTAGGAAAAACGTGAACTTCAATATAATTTTGATGTGTTTATGTACGAACAAAATAAATGTATATATTAGTATATGATAAACCTGTAAGTATTATATAATGTGTTATGGGAGAGAAAAAAATATCTATGAACTTCAAACGGACACGCAGTAAGGATCCACATCGCTAAGGCGTAAAATATAGATATTCAATCATCCAACGGAAAGGAATGAATGTTGACTAGGATTGCAAAATAATATTTAGATAATTTTTGGGGTATTAATAAAAAGCATAACATTTTACAATTAACCCCTTCTTTTCGGTAAATATTTTTGTATGTCACTAAACTTTGGCCAATTATCACTTCCAATCACCCAACTTCAATTTGAATAAAATGGCTATACCATCTTTAATTTCTCTCACGAAGTCACCTCGGGAGGAATTCTACCCTCAATCGTTTAATACGCCGCGGGCCATTGGAGAAGCCGAAAGGCGGCTCACCTTTAACTTTGGTAATGGACAAATTGGTCACTTAACTTTATCCTAGTTTCATTTTGGTCACAAAACTTTGTTAAAGCATTTTAACCTTTTTGGAGTAGGTCACTAAACTTTGGCTCCATTATCACCTTACTCTACCAAACTTTACTTCAAATCAAAACGGTCACTCATCTTTAATTACATCTCACCTGAGGTTGAGACATATTACGGGTAAAAATCTTAAGATATTACCAAATTATTGCCAGATATTTCATTTCAAGAATCAAACTTCCAATTTGCATCTTTTTGTTACCCTATTTCTATTTGATTTTTCGTAGGGTATTCTACAGGTAAACTAACGATAATTATCCTGGCGTGGTCGTCAGGATTAAATGCGGGAGGCATTGAAATGTCCATTTCATAAAAATCCTAACTAATCGAATAACATACCGCACCTCGATTCGAATAAGTTGTTTGTTTTGAATCTGTCAAAATCAAGTTTTTAAATATATTTTTTCAAATGTTGTTCAATTAGTTAGGATTTCGTAAGCTAGGATTTCAATATCCTCTTTTTCTGGATTTGGTCTATTTTTATCTATTGTCCTGTTTATTTATTTTTTATAAGTGCTTACTTGATTCAATTCAGCCAAGCTTGTGATCATTTTTTCTAGCCTTCATTCATATAAGTGTTGATTTTTGGTCTAATACCCAATTTAGTCCTTCTATTATACCAAACCGGCCTTTTTAGTCCCTCCATTATAAATTGAGCCTTTTTAGTCTCTCTATTTTCACGATTGTAAAAATCCAGTCCCTAAAGGCATATGTACAGTGACCAAAAAGACCTGAAAGGTATATGTACAGGAACCAAAATTGCTTGCGGGAGGGACTGACATTTCTCAATCGTGAAAGTGTAGGGACCAAAGAGGCTCAATTTATAATGGAGGAACTAAAAGGGCAAGTTCGGTATAATAGAGAGACTAAATTAGGTATTCGACCTTGATTTTTTATAATTGTTTCTCCAATGTTCTGTTTATTTTTCATGTGTTTTATAAGTGTTTACTTGTCTCACTTCAACCAAACTTGTGTCTTGTTTAATTTTTTCTAACTTTGATTTTATAATGTTGCAATTTCATTAGGAGATCAGCTTCACACTAAGTTCAAGTGTTTGTTTTCATATATGTTATTTTTTTTTTTATAAGTGCGACGCAATTCAAAGCCCTAATCTCTTGGGGAGGGGATGAAGCATCTGCCGACTGGAGAACGTGCAAAGTTGATATTTACTTTGATATTTACAAATGCTAACAAAGTTCGGTCACCAAAATAAAGCTAAGATAAAGTTAAGTGAAAATTTTGATATTTACAAAGTTCTAACGTGGGTGCTGACTCAACTTCTCCGTCGGCCACACAAGCAATTGGGGTCTAAATTCCTTGGGTGACTTCCCAATGAAATAAAATTAAAGATGAGTGACCGCTTCGATTCAAATTGAAGTTCGGTGACAGAAGGGATAATCGACTAAAGTTTAGTAACCTATTAAAATATTTACCCCTTCTTTTCCTAAAGCACTATAGAGCTAAACGACCTTTGAAAGGCCGTTTAGCTCCAGACTAGAGCTAAATGGCCTTTGAAATGTCGTTTAGCTGCATACAGTGTTTTGGATTACAAAGGTTTTATTTCCATAAAT
>CM048822.1:20999699-21124699 GCA_026586065.1 Dioscorea zingiberensis
TGCATAACTAAGCTTTCTCCTGCATAGCTTGTTTTGATTAGGGAGACGTTGGCTCTCCTAGGACTTCTATTGTGGTACATTGGGCCAGGTCTAGATGGCACCCACCTCAAGTCCCACCCAACCAGGTCTCCTCCCCCCTTCAACTCCTCCACAGAAGCCATCTATACAAGTCAAAAATAGCAAAACCCTAAGTCCACACACAAACATGATAATCCCCTACATGCACATGCATGCATGTAAAATATATAACAAGAGAGAAGAAGTACGTTAAGTTAGTTAATCAACAGTTGAAGACTTGAAGCCCTCTCCTGTTGGCTGGCTCACATTCATACCTAGTACCCATGCAACCTAAAACAACATCAAAGAAAGAAAGATACTCATGACTTTTCCATTAAGCAAGAAGAGCATGCATGCATAAGAGGTGAAAAGGAAACCTAAATGTCCTTCAAGCCCAACAGAGCAGCATAAGGAGAAGAACAACAATGAAGAGATGGACCATCAAGCACATGAAAGCCATGTCTTAGATGCCACTCTTCTGACCACCAGTTCAGTGAGAGTTCATGGTAGTGAAAAGAGAACAACAATTTATAGAGGCCCCATGGCTGCCACTTTTATGATTAGTAGATACCCCAACTTCTCTACTTTTCTGTTCTTTCTCTCTCTACTCTCTTGGCATCCATGTAATCGTGGGAGGTAATCAAGGACTCACTGGAAAATGTCTTGCGGGTATTCCAGCGGCCGAGAGAGAAAAGAGAGAGCACTTATATATAGTGGTGGTTCTGGTTTCTGCTTTCTAGAGAAAGAAGATAAACAAAATAAAATAGTTTTTAGAGAGAGAGAGAACTCCACCCACCCACTACCCCTCCTCTTTAAGTTTTGGAATTGCCCATCATGTCAACCTGTTCTTGTATGACTGGCTTTTCATCAAGATCATGTGTTTTTCTTTCTTTAAATTGTAAATAATTGGGTTTGTATTTTTTCAGTTTTCTCTCTAGACGCCTGATAACTTCCGGTCCTCCACCGAACATAGGATCTCAGTCATCGTCCAAAACTTATCCCATGCCTATTGCTTGCATTGATGGGCTTGTTCTCTCCAGTGGCGCCTCTCTTGTGCAAGTCCGTCGCTTTTCCCAGCTGGTCGTCGCCGCTTACCGTCTTGCCACCGTAGATGAGGGTGGTGGGGGATGGATATGCCGTGGTGTCAATCAGGGTTGTGAGGGTCGCGAGGAAAGAGAGAAGGGTTAGTTCGAAACTTATAATATCATAATAATATTATTATAATAGAGTTATAATTGAGTTAAATAGAGTTAATGAAAAATTTGAGAGACTTTAATCTCACCTGCGTTAGATGGGATGATAACGGAAGTGCTATTTTCGTAATTAAAAAGCCAAGGTGCATGCTTTTTTAAAGAAAACAAGGCCGAAATGCCGAATCGAAAAAGCAATATCACGCGTGCTTTTAAAAAAATTAACCCTTTCTATTTTTTATTTTCTATTTTCTATTTTCATGCCAATCCATACTCTAAATCTGAATCACTAATCGAGCCTATACTGGACTAAGCAACTTACTACAAGTACGAATGGATATATAAGGGACAAAACAAAGATCATTCCAACGATGGGAAGAGACTTAAGAAGAAAATGAGGAAGCTTATTGCACAATGGCCATCGTGCATAGAATGTCTGTCCTTGAAAGAGGAAGATACAAATAACAGCTGTGTTTCTTTAGAATCATTAAGCATCACTAACTTTCTCTTTGTATGTCACTCGCTTCCATACGAAATTGAGAGCGGGGAGTTCTTTACCTAGCCGGACCCGGTATGTACCCAGTGCACTGGTCAGAATGGGCTCACCTGTGATCACGAAGTTAAGCCTCGATGATCCGTAATCACATACCGCAAAGTGAATATATCAAATCAAAACACATAATATATAAATATATGTCTATATAGCTGAATTAAAGCCTAAGGGTACACAGCAGGACGTAGGTAGTGATTAACTGGCGAGGCGCATTGGTAAACATGAGAGTTGATAGAAGAGCAAGAAAAAGGGAGGGACAAGCAGGAAGAATAGTCTGCAGAAGGAAAATAAGCTGATAATCGATGAATAAAATTGACCCATGGCCGGGTTTAAGTAAATTTAAAAACTAGCACCTAGATAGCCACCTAGAGATTCTATCTTTTATCTAAATTTTGCCCAAATAAAGGCAAGTATTTGAAATCGAAAACTTATCCAATTACAAAATAACTACATGAAATAGATAACTCACAAAATTAGAGAGTTCAAGTCAGTTCATATCCTATCCTAAATTGGCGTACTAAGTATTGCAAAAATGGAAAAAAACAACAGTAAACTAAGAAACGACAGGGGAGAAAACAGTGGATATATTGAGGGTAAGAGAAAGGTCCATCGAAAGCAAATCTGATGGACCCCATGTCGCTACGTTGAGGAACGAAGCTTTCCAATCGTATTGAACAAGGCTTGTAGCGAATCCGATATCATTAGAAATTCAAAGCTTATGGCCAAAATATCAAAGCGTGTCCCAAAGTGTTTCCCAATCTAGAGGACTTGGCTCGATGCTTGCCTTCCGCCTTTACTTGGGTCCCATGCCAAGTCGTGGTATGCTTGAAAGTTCACAAGTAGCATTCTGACGTTCAGGGCAATTTCGGCATCATCCGAACTCTAAGCTCTCCCTCGTGATCAAAACCCTAGAATCTAAATATCATAAAGCATGGTTCCTACTAGAGAACTTATAACATGTACCTCACACAAGATAAAACGCGTAGTACGTACATGACCTCAACACTCAACCCTCAATAGTCCCCTCACATCTAACGCTCCAGCGTCTAGCGTCCCATTCCTCGGGATCTCAAACAACAAAAGGTCAATAAATCGCGCTGAAGCTTTGAGGAGAAAGCCCAGATGAAAGTACTCAAGGCTGATAATCACAAGTTACGTGTAAGCAAAATAATACAGTGAGATGCTCTAAACAAAAGCTCCAATCAAAACAACACATGACTAAACCAGTAATAAATGGTAGAAACTCCGACACATGACCAAAGTCATGTCTCATCTCAAGACGAGTAAACCAAGAACCTTCTTACATGTTGTCATCCCCGATACGCAAATGCGGTCGGCAATTTACGCCATAATGTATCTGACCACTTTACATCATCAAGGACCGGACGAAAGTCCTAAAGAGTGCTACTACTTTCGTACATGCTTGTGACGCATACCCTTCGGCCCAGATATCCATCCCGCTGGCCGGGACGTTAAGATTCTCAGAATAAACAGAGTATCAGTCCCCACGACGGGGAAAAGACTTACGAACATGGTGTCGCATGCCCCGATGCACCAAATAGAGAGTCACATGCTCCACCGCGACCGATAAAAGAATCACACAGAACAAATAGCGCCACGACGCGTGAGTGGAAAAGAATCACACACAATAACCAACAAACACATACATACATGCAGACATGGATTCATATATCAAAGTTAATAATCATCCAACACAATAGAGATGTATGTATATACCAAGGATTCAAGAAAATCAAATTGATGTAAAAAGCATCCAAAGAGATAAAGGCCGATTCTAGGCAATGAGGCACTCCTACCCTGATGTCCAAAAGTGTATTTACTACACAACCACAATCTCTACTACTGAGCCTTCCCGCAAGCACTTATGTCAAGAATCCTGATAATCAAGTCTAGGCTTAATATATTTGCCGACCATAAAATAATAAACATGCTCCTACATACATTACATGACTAACACACGACATTACTGTAAGCATGTACCCATGCTTCACTATCTCGTGCCCAAGCTTAACAATTCACTAAACTCACTACCTTATCCTTAATCATTAAATATCATTATTTCATCATACTCTAATAATGATATCTTATAAATTACCAGAAGCTTAAAATCAATAGTGAGTGGCCTGGGTTCATTATATGCGGAAACTTAAATCCAAGTAACAACCCAACATCCATATCAATAATATCAGGAAAACAGAAACATGTTTGTTTAATTAATTGGTCTTTAATTACTAGGAGCTCTTACACCCTCAATGTTTATTCTAAGCCACAGCCCCTCAACTCCAGTATATATAGTCTAAAAATATATCCTTTATTAACACATAATAATGAAGCATCTTTTTCCTTCTCATCAAAAATCCATACTTGCATACATGTGGATTCCTCTTTTCTATCACTACTATACTCATGTTTTAGCATGATGCCAAGGTCTTATTACTGACCCCCTATAAACCTATGTATGTCATCACCTTCTAAACACGATTCATCCTAGTTTTAACCACTCAAGTTTATTAACACTATGAGGATTAAGTAGTAAGCTTATTTCCAAGGAGGTGCATGATTTTTCCATTAAGCTTCTAGTTATCACCATATAGTCACACGGTCCACACTTCTTCCTAGAGTTCACCAACTAGAAAAATCAAAACCTAGTATAACAATAACAAGCATGCATGCAATCTTTATATATGAGCAGTCCATGCATTTCTCAGGCACACGAGCTCTCGTCCCTCTCTAAACAAACACAGTGGGGTTTTCCCAAGCTCACGCATTCACCTACAGGGCCTCTACTGTTTCCAACTAAAGGTCCTCAAAGAAAGGCAAGGTGCTCACCTTAACAAAGATGAATAATATAGTGTTCTTCGGAGAGAGCTTCAGCAGTGAAGGTTGTGTGTTCTCCTCTCTCCCCTCTCTCTGGTTCTCTGACGTCTCAACTGTGAAAAAGAGTAAACCTTGGAGAGAAAGAGGGTCGATGCTTCCTCATGGTATAAACACAATGGATGCGAGGGCCTTCGAAGGGCTACAGTAGCCTGACATGACTTGAAGCTACCCGCACCCGGCGACAATCGCGCTCTCGACAGTGGCTTCTGGATTCGCGTCAACGTTCAGCGAGTACAAAGGAGAGGTGAGATGGTTTTAAAGAACATATTTGCATGCCTTGGATCCAGCTCACGTCGCCTGATGAGTGGCAACCACCGCTCAGCGTGGCACTCCCCACGTGCGTCCAGATCTGGGACTGATTCGAGAGAGAGAGGGAAATCGTTTTCCCGATTGTGGACCCGGCTGTATCATCTCGCTAAGTGGGCGTTTTCCCGAGCGATGAAGACTGGTCTCTCAAAGAGAAACTCCCTTGCCTTTACGTGTTTGTTTTCAGCCTCGTCAACGAGCATGCACTTAATCAAGTAGCCATTCGTTGCTTTATCAAGTGTGCACGATACTGAGTCCACATAGCCTAATCCAAACCCGAGAGAAACAAGCCAGTTCCCAGCCTTCATGTGTCTTGGCTTGGCTCTTATCCTCACCACATGATGAATAAAGCTTACTTTTGTCTCCTCACACATCAGTCGTTCATGCCATTTTAGCTTTAAATCCCAAGCCAAAACCCTATTCACAAATCTTTGCTGGGGAGAGAGAGATAGAAAATGAGAGAGAGAGAGTGAGAGAGGAGAGGGCGGCCAAGCTTCAAGGCCATGCACGTCTCTCTCTTCTTGTTTTTAAATTTCCACTACTCTCTCTCTCTTATTCTCTCTCTATATGTATAAATATTTCTCTCTCTCTCTCTCTCTCTCTCTCTATATATATATTCTCTTATCCAACATCTAGAAATCCATTTTTTATTTCATGTTAGGCCTATATAAAACTCAAATTTCTATTCAAGTTGCCTTTTCTAAGCAATCCTATATCATCATATTTTTTTTAGATATAATTATTTGTTTGTTTGGATAAGAAATCTATGAAATTTTAAAGTTCCATGTTTTTTATCCTTTCATTTAAACTTTCAAATTTGAGAGGATATCTATTGATTTCTATTAAGTAATTTGTCAAAACGCTACTGGGCCATTTATTTTTTTTATTTTTTAACCTCAGGTCCAATTTTATTACCATAATAACCTTGGAGCTGCCTAGTCAACAACCATAATGCTGACTAGGCTAATAAAAAATAATAAACTATTATTAAGTGATCTAATCGGCATGTGGAAGGCCGGTTAGGTCCAGAGACCAAGAAAGTGAGCTCTCTGGAGCTGATCGGCCTTTCAAATGGCGATTAGCTCCAGAGAGGATGAAAATGAGCTTTTGGAGCTATAGGTCTTTCAAATGTCAATTAGCTCCAAGGAAAATGAGCTGTTTGAAGCTAATCAGTCTTTCAAATGAACTCTTAGCTAATCGGCATTTGAAAGGCCAATTTGCTCCACAGACCACGTAAGCTAATCGGCCTTCCAAATGACGATTAACTCAGAACAGTAAAAAATAAGTCTCTCGAGCTAATCGGACTTTCGAATGCCGATTAGCTATCCGAGTCAAAACCTCAATATCAAGTGTTTCTAGGACTATTTTAAAAATATTTTTGAGCTAGGGCTAAAAAAATAATAAAATAAATATAACAGGGCCATTTTGGAAAATTTTTCTTTTTATTTTAATCTCTAATAAACCAAACAACAAAACATCTCTCAATAAAACAATGTTTAAAATAAAAATCGCATAAAATTTGAGAGGATATCTTTGTTGTAATAATGAAAGTGGAGAATGAAACCTACTACAATTTTTTCCTTTATTAGCATCCTATATTTTCCTTCCTTAGTTCTTATGATTCCTGTGAAATGGACAAATAAACTATTCCCTTCTGATTATCTCGAAGTTAGAGGTTTGATTGCTCCACAAAGGATTATGGATTATGCTTCATGTTTGTTTGTCTATGACGATGAAGAAATATTTTTCTCCCTATTTAAGATTCATTCTGTATAGAAGTGCATGCACTTAAAAATTCATACCAAGGTTAGGCAGATACTGGTGGACATAACTTGAATGACAAGTTTGGAAACTAATCCTGATGGATATAGGCAGGATATGTGTTAAAAGGGCCAAGTTATGTAAAAAAATAATTAATATTTTCCTTATGCAAAAATTCAAATGTAAAATTTGAGGTAAAAAGATAGCAACAGAATCGATAAAGAATCAAGAGGTATGACTTTTTTTTTTAAAAAAAATTAATGTGATGTCTGAATATGTTAACGCATTTTTTAATGTCCTAAGTTGTTATTAATGCGATGAAATTCTATTTCCTTGCAGTGTCTTTTAGTTATGGATCGAGGACAACTTGCTGCGTTTTTTTTAACTGCGGATGAAATGGAATTGGAAGCATATTGCATGTGTTGTTCATTTGTTGTGCTTATATACATCTATGCTTCATGGCATTATAAGCACTTGCATCTTGGTAATAGATATTTTGTAGAAGAACAACATCGATAGCCTTTGTCAATAGTTTGTTGACAAGTGATGTCCATTCCATTAGTCTACTACGTATGGATAGGAGGACATTTACTATGATATGTGAGTTATTGCATCGTGATGGACACGTTCAGACGGACAGTTTGGTTACTGTGGAGGAGCAAGTTTGTATGTTTTTGCATATACTTACTCACCACGTAAAAAATCGTACAATAATATCAAGGTTTTAGAGGTCTGGTGAGACAATTAGTAGATATTTTAACTTGGTGTTGAAGGGAGTTTTATGGTTACATGGAGTTTTACTTAAGCATCCAGACCTTGTCCCTGAAAATTGCATGGATAGTAGATGGAAATATTTTAAGGTATGTACTATAATTAGTTTAAACATCTCCAATTAATTAACATATTAATTAAGTGTATCATCCTAATATATGTGTTTTTTTTATTATGAATTAGAATTGTTTGGGAGCCCTAGATGGGATATATATATTAAAGTCAGTGTAGACAAAGTCGATAAGTCAAGGTACCGAACAAGGAAGGGAGATATTGCCACAAATGTGCTTGTTGTGTGTAAACGAAATATGGAATTCATATTTGTGTTGCAGTTGGTGACGCTCGTGAGGTAGCAATTATCCCGGCATACAAGCTGGCAACAAGTGGATTGCCAAGAGAGCAAGGGAAGGGGAAGATGAACATAGAAGAAAAATCTCCTCAGAACTTTAAGAAAAACAATATTATTCAACTCAAGAAGAATCAACCCACAAGCCGGGTTAAATAGCCTTCCGCATCAAGTCTATCACCTTATCTAAATTTGTCAAATTTGTCAAATTATTATTCAAAACTAAACTTATCTATTTCAAAATCCAAGAAAAATAGATAACTCATAAAAATACTGGCTCACGCCGGCATTAGGGACGTGAGCATCGCCAATTAAGCCGTAGTATTTAAGCAGAGACAAACTCATCTCAAATACAAGGCCTAATAAGGTGATAAGCAGATAACATTTCATAACAAAAAATAAACTCGTTTTCAAAGGAACATAGAGTCATCAGGGTCCATAGGCCCTATAATAATCAGTCCCTATACGTCCTACAAATAGTAAAGCTCATAAAATAAAGAAAAAGGGACTCCTAGACCTCAGATCTTCCGTGTCCTCTCCTCAGCTCCGCCTCCTAAACCTCGGAATCAGAAAGAGTGTAGTGAAACACAGCTTGAATGGAAAGCCCAAGTAAGTACCCCTGCAGTCACAATGAAATAAATAGAAGTATGTCAACTAATGAGATCATAATACCAACAATGTAGTCCTAGGAGTCTACCAGAAACAATTCAAAGGTACGACCCCTGATACAGAAGCCCTCGGGCTATGCAACGAGTTTCAAGAGAACTCAAGGTTCGCTCCCGGCCAGCATAGGTATTTGTCAGAATACGACCTTTTTGGTCGCTCTCGAGCCCCGGCCACGTTCGGTAGAACTACCTCTCCCACGTGTTAACACGTAAGACCTCCGCAGGTTTGCCTCTTTGGTAAGGCGCATAGAATGCCAGGGGTCCCTGTCACCCTCAACACTCCTTTATTGGAGCTTCCCTACCCAATCCGAGTCCGGCGAGACCATAGAAGCGGGGACACCAACGTCCCGAAACAAACATACATGCTCAACAGGAACCTAAAACAGATACAAAGGGCATGTATGACAATAGCAAAGCATGTATTAAGGATACTTAGCAAGTCCAAGAAAAACCCGAAACCGGGTGGGAACTAGGCAAGTGTACTTACCTCCTGGTGAGACTAAATGTCTTCCTAGAATCCCTTGGAATGCCCACGTCTCCTTCGAGGGTATCCGCATATATAGACCCTTATTAGAGTCAAGTTTTCAATAAGTTTCTAGTTTCCCACATGCATGTCCAACGTTCTTGTTGGGCTTAGGCCCACTAACTTGGGCCCTAAGTGACCATCTCTCAAAGTTGATTCTTGCCTTTTTCCCTGTTTCCATGTCCTTTAGTTGACCTTGAACCAAGCTTGGTCAAAATTAGTCAACTTTAGTCTACTTGTCGTGTCCAAACTTTATTTAGTCTTTTCTAGTTACTCTAGTTGAGTTGGGCCCGTTTCAAGACCATTGCACCATTTAACTTGACCTTAGTCCCTTGAAGGGCATTTTGGTTATTTGAGTAGCTATGACCCTAAGGTTTAAGGCCCGACCATATTACTAGGATCCCTTGCCCTAGTCCTTTATTTTATTATTAGTTAATAATAAAATTTGCTCTAGTGTATCATTTGAGCCCGTACCATTGGGCCTCAAAACCATTGGACTCAATTCTTTAATTATTGGTTCTTTAAAATAATTCTCATTAAAATATTTGGTAACCTTACCAAATAAATTTTAATCACGCTAAACAATCAACTTAATCTTATTTCTTTAATCATGATGATTAATCCAACTTGACAATTAGGTTAGATCCAAGCCCAAGGTGGTTTAGTCTAACCCGAGACTATTTACTAACACCAATGTCCAACTAATCTAATTAGCTAGATTAGCCTAATTAGATCAATTTCATGTTGCCATAAGAATCAATCATCTACCGCTACCATAGCTGAATTTCCCTCATAATTACCTTGATTATTTTAAATAATCAATTGGATTTTGTTACACTAACAATGCTTCAATAATAATTCCACTATAGTGATCGATTAAATACTTTAATTGTCACACCACTAATGTAAAAAAAATGGTCAACAAAACTATACTAACAATTATCCAAAAAATAATTGTCATATTTCCTAAAGTTTCCAAGGAATTATTAATCATTCTTGATTTATTCAACTTGATTTGTCACATATAGTTAGTGTAACTATATCAATTAATTCATCTATTGTCACACTACCATAGTTTCCGAATAATTAGTTCATCTAACTAATTATCACTTGTCACAATAATGTGTTAGCATTTCAGCCCATGAAGAGAAATATAAACTAACTAAGCCCATTAGTTTTAATTATCTCTATTAATATGTCACACTAAGTTAATAATTCATTAACTTTTTATCCTTTTAAAAATATATATATATATATATATATATATATATATATATATATATATATATATATGTATATATGTATATTTGTTATATTATTAGTTTTTTTTATTAACTGTCACACAGCTAAGTTCTGATTTAATTAAAATCATTACATATTAATACTATTATTATTATTATTTTTAAACCTTCTTCTTCTTCAACCTCTCTCCTCTCTCTCTATCGCGACCGAGAGCTCACCGGAGTACGCCAACACCTGCAACCACCGGGAGCTTCATCTACACCGGAATCCTCATCGCCGGGAAGTTCGCATTGCTGGCCATCTCCAGAATGGCTACAGCTCTTTCTCTCTTAATGTTTGATAGAGAAAACAGTGGAATTTGAGGATGAAGGAAGTTGGTGGACCACACGTGCGCGTCAAGACGAGCTTTCCGGATTGGGGTTGAACGCTGAATCCGATGCACCAGTAGCCAAAGTTATGGCCAAAATACCGAACCGCGGTCCAAAGTGTTCCCTAATTTCGAACTTGGACTGGAATCACTCAAAAATGTGTGGAAGTTGATAGTGATGAAGCATGGGCTGCATATGTCCATGTTCAGTTTGTTATTATAAATATGATTTCTTGTTTTTTTTACACTTGTCTTTTTTATTTTTTCATTGAATAATTTTGATTCTTTATGTATATATAGATCAACATAAGTGCAAGTGGATGGAGAAATAAACCTTTTCCTATATATGAAAGGCTTGCCAAAATAATTGGGAAAGATCTGGCAATTAGGATGTAAAATCCAAGATTTTATTACAATAAATGGATTTTAAATCCTTTTTTTAAATAGTGTGGTAATTAGAATAATTTACCAAATCTGGATTTATTTGGAAAAGGAGGGTTTAATGAATTAAAACCCTAATTAGGGTTACTGAGGTCGAAAGTGGACCTTTCGTAATTTTAGAAATTTTGGAGGACTTAAAAGGAATTTGCATTCTCTCTCAAAATAAGGACACTGCTTGATAACCTAGAAAATATGGGGGGTTGTGTGCAAAAGATCGAGAGAAAAACCCATGAAGGGGTATATAAATGAAACCAACGCCAAGATTATTTAATCCGAGATAGTGAGTAAGTTCAAGGCTAAAAGAAGGAAATCAAGGTCAGCCCATCATTGAACTCAGTGAACAAGGGTGCATGCCTCCCTACCCTACCGCAAAATCTAGGCCATTTATCTATTAAGATGTCTTAAGTTCTAGGCGTGAGAATGAGATCTCACTTCGCCCAACTTCGTGATGGAGAGGATCTAATCTCGACAGCTCATCTCGGATTTTGTTTCAAGTGTGAGGCATTAGATTTAATCCAAGCCATACGTTTTCTCTCATCAACTGAGTATAATCTCAAACGTCCATCAAGGAGAAGCGAGTAAGTTCGAGGAAGGGTCGAGGTATCCTACCGTTCATCATTACACATTATGGGCCGTCTATCTAAACGAGTGTTAGATCCGAGACATGATAACATGGATCTACTGCTGATTGCCATGCAATCAACGCCGGCCGGATCAGGAAAGCACCAACCTCGCTCCACGATCAAGGAGATTGCTGTAAGATCCAAGATTTTAGTATGTTTTAAGCTTTAGTCATTAGGAATTTATGTTTTCTTTCTAGGCCTCAAGTAGTTATTGTTTGGTGAATAAGGGAGAGTCTCCCAAGTTTGATGTTGCTCAAACTTTTATTGGAATAAAAGTCCTTAATTTTTGGTCAAGTTCGGAATTAGGGAACACTTTTGGACACTTGCGGTTCCTAGATTTTGGCCATAACTTTGGCTGGCTGTGCATCTGATTCAAGGCTCAACCCTCAATCCGAAAGCTCGCCTTGACGCGCACGCAGTGGTCCACCAACTTCCTTCATCCTCAAATTCCACTGTTTTCTCTATCAAAACATTAGTTTTCGGATGTTTTTTTTCCTATTTTTTGTAATATTTCGCTTTGTCGGGCTTTGGATAGAGTTTGAATTGATTTGACTTAGGATTTGTAAATCCAAGAAATTTTAAGATAAAATGTGTTAAAAAATTTTCTAAAAAATTATTATCAAATTAAATAATCTCCCTAGAGTTTAAAAGGGAAAAGAATAGAGAGGAAAATAAATTAAAAGGATTTAAAACCCTAGTTAGGGTTTATGGTGACCGTAAGGACTTTCCGTAGTTTTGAAAAGTTTGGGACTAAAAGAAAATTGTTTCCTCTCACAGATCTAGACACAGTGTGTGATTTCAAAAGTATCGGGACCTCTCGGTGAATTTGCCACGAGAAAAACTCTATTAAGAGAGGACGAACGGTCGAGATTAAAACATCTCGTACCGTGCTTTATCTCGAGGCATTACAAAGGCTCTCATAGAGCCACGTGGCGAACTGAGATGGAATCCATCTCATCGTATGCCAGGTACGAGGCAAAGGAAAGAGAGTTAAGTAGGGATGACCCTACCGTGCGGGCGGCCTATAACCGCTCATCGTAATTTGTTACTAGATACGAGGCGAGAGTTAAAATCTTGGCCGTTAAAATAAAAAAATCCGGCCGCTCATCGCCTGGATGTGCCGGATCCGCTGGCGATGAGATTTAATCTCGCCCATTGAAAAAGGATCAAGGAATCCTCACCTCACATCCTCGCTACGGATCCCGAGAGGCGTACTACCCTTCGTTCAAATTGCTTGGAACGGACGCTGAACACCGCTTCTCACGGCCAAGTTGTGTGCATGAAGGCTCTGACGGCCGCGCACAATTAAGATGGCGTTTCTCTGACCTCTGGCCTTCCCGACAGTCTATAAAAGACGAGGGTAGTAGCTCGTGTTGATGCACCGAGCGAGAAGAGCTCAGTGAAAGGGTGAGGTCATCAGAGGCGGAGTTCTCCGGCGACGTAGGAAAGCGTAAGGAGGGAGCATTAGCGCAGCTGTCGAACTCCGCGCATGACGTGTGGCTGTCACTGAAGGGCGAATCCAAGAATCGAGAAGGAGTTGGCGACGCCATGTGGAGTTCGGGCCGAAAACCGTGAGGAGAACCACGCCAGAGACCGCGGATTGGTGCTAACTGCCGCCCCCAACCTTCCTAAAGAATTCCCTCCCTCACAATAGCATTTAGAAGAATAAGAACATATAGTTAAGCACGCCGAG
Source organism: Dioscorea zingiberensis (assembly GCA_026586065.1). Classification (NCBI taxonomy): domain Eukaryota; kingdom Viridiplantae; phylum Streptophyta; class Magnoliopsida; order Dioscoreales; family Dioscoreaceae; genus Dioscorea; species Dioscorea zingiberensis. Next base: position 21,013,136 of record CM048822.1, read on the forward strand.
ATCGAGGGGCCACCGCCTGAGTTGTGAGAGCTCAAGAGAGGAAAGAGTCAGTAGCCATTCTCGAGATGACGCACGCCTTGTAACTTCCCATGCCATGAGGATTCCTGTAGATGAAGCTCCTGGTTGCGAGGGTGTTGGCGTACTCGTGAGCTCTCCTGGGTCGCGATAGAGAGAGAGGAGAGAGGTTGAAGAAGAAGAAGGTTTAAAAAATAATAATAATAATAGTATTAATATGTAATGATTTTAATTAAATCGGAATCTTAGTCAAAGTGACAGCTTAATAAAAACTAATAATATAACAAATATATACATATATACATATATATATATATATATATATATATATATATATATATATATATATATATACATATATATATATATATTTCAAGTTAAAGGATAAAAAGTTAAATTGAATTATTAACTTAGTGTGACATATTAATAGAGATAATTAAAACTAATGGGCTTAGTTAGTTTATATTTCTCTTCATGGGTCAAAATGCTAACACATTATTGTGACAAGTGATAATTAGTTAGATGAACTAATTATTCGGAAACTATGCTAGCGTGACAATGGATGAATTAATCGATATAGTTACACTAACTATATGTGACAAATCAAGTTGAATAAATCAGGAATGATTAATAATTCCTTGGAAACCTTAGGAAATGTGACAATTTTTTTTTAACAATTGTTAGTATAGTTTTGTTGACCATTTTTTTAACATTAGTGGTGTGACAATTAAAGTATTTAATCGATCACTATAGTGGAATGATTATTGAAGCGTTGTTAGGGTAACAAAATCCTATTTGATTATTTAAAATAATCAAGGTAATTATGAGAAGAAGTTCAGCTATGGTAACGGTAGATGATTGATTTTTACGGCAACATGAAATTGATCTAATTAAGCTAATCTAGCTAATTAGATTACTTGAACATTGGTGTTAGTAAATAGTCCCGGGATAGACTAGACCACCTTGGGCTTGGATCTAACCTATTTGTTAAGTTGAATTAATCATCATGATTAAGGAAATAAGATAAAGTTGATTGTTTAGCGTGACTAAAATTTATTTGGTAAGGTTACCAAATATTTTAATGAGAATTATTTTAAAGAACCAATAATTAAAGAATTGAGTCCAATGGTTTTGAGACCCAATGGGCTGGGCTCAAATGATACACTAGAGCAAATTTTATTATTAACTAATAATAAAATAAAGGACCAAAATGGTCGGGCCTTAAACCTTAGGGTCATAGCTACTCAAATGACCAAAATGCCTTTCAAGGAACTAAGGTCAAGTTAAATGGTGCAATGGTCTTGAAACGGGCCCAACTCAACTAGAGTGACTAGAAAAGACTAAATAAAGTTTGGACACGACAAGTAGACTAAAGTTGACTAATTTTGACCAAGCTGGGTTCAAGGTCAACTAAAAGGACATGGAAACAGGGGAAAAAGGGCAAGAAACCCGAGAGATGGTCCTTAGGACCCGTTAGGCCTAAGCCCAACAAGAACGTTGGACATGCATGTGAAACTAGAAACTTGTTGAAAACTTGACTCTAATAAGGGTCTATGTATGCCAGATACCCTCAGGGAGACGTAAGGCATTCCAAGGGATTCTAGGAAGACATTTAGTCTCACCAGGAGGTAAGTACACTTGCCTAGTTCCCACCCGGTTTCGGGTTTTTCTTGGACTTGCTAAGTATCCTTAATACATGCTTTGCTGTTGTCATACATGCAATTTGTATCTGTTTTAGGTTCCTGTTGAGCATGTATGTTTGTTTCCCGGACGCTGGTGTCCTCGCTTGCTAGCGGTCTCACTGCCCTGACTCAAATGGAGTTAGGGAAGCTCCAATAAAGGAGTGTTCAGTGGACCTGGACCCCCGGCATTCCTCAGCTGCTTACCGTGAGAGGCAAATCTCCTCGAGGTCTTACGGCCGTCAAGTGCATAAGAGTAATCGCCGTGGTTAACATCGTAGGAGAGGTAGTTCTACCGACCCGCTGTGGCCGGAGGGTAGAGCGACCAAAAAGGTCGTATTTACAAAGAAATAGCCGGACATATCGTGGGTTTTAGAGCGAACCTTGAGTTCTCTTGAAACTAGTTACAGAGCCCGAGGGTTTCTGTATCAGGGGTCGTATCTTTGATTTGTTTCTGGTAGACTCCTAGGACTACATTGTTGGTATTATGATCTCATTGGTTGACATACTTCCTATTTATCTCATTGTGACCTGCAGGGGTACTTACTAGGCTTTCCATTCGAAAGCTCATGTGTTTCACTTTTACTCTTTTACAGATTCCGAGTTTTATTAGGGGGCGGAGCCTGAGGAGAGGACACAGGGAGATCCGAGGTCTAGGAGTCCCCTTTTCTTTTATTCTATGAGCTTTACTATTTGTAGGACCCGTATAGGGACCTCGACTATTATAGGGCCTATGGACTCGATGACTCTATGTTCCTTTGAACACGAAGTTTATTTTATGTTATGAAATGTTATCCGCTTATCACCTTATTAGGCCTTGTATTTGAGATGAGTTTGTCTCCTCGCTGAATACCTACGGCCTATCTGACGCTCCGTGTCCCTAATCCTGCCCATGCTGACAAGGTTTTAATTAATTATTTTCAATTTTGTTAGAGAATAAGGGAGAGTCTCCCATGGATGGCTTATTTGAATTTTTCTAGAATAAAAGTCTTTTTATTATTCTTTAATACTAATAGTGTACCCAATCCTAAATTTTAAGATATTTAAAATGTATACTTGTGGTTAAGAATAAGAGTCTTGTTATAATGTTAAATTGATAATTGTTATGAGCAAGACTTAAAAAAGGAATTTAATATTGTTTAAATATATTCGTATGGATAATAATTAGATAAAGAGATATGATATGAGTTCAATTATAAAAGTGGGATTTAATTGAATTTCATTCTTAAATTGGGAATTAAGGGAATTGCTAGGGACTAAAATGAGAATTTATTAATGATAAGGACTAAAAGGGAAGTTTCCCTTCTCACGCTTAATAAGACAAAGAAGGAGGTATTTATAATTAATGGAATTAGAGGGACTTACTCGTAAATGTGTACAAGACACATGCATCTAGATCGCAAAGTGGTTTTAATGGACGATGGAGATTGGTTGATGGTTTTAATTAAAAGGAATCGACTACCGTGGTTGCGTCTCGGAAGAATGGGCCGCTACAATGGCCGGAAATGTGAGCGCCGGTGAGGTAGCGCCAGCTAAAGAATCGCATACTCCCACTGTGCCAATGCCCGATTGGGATGGAATCTCTCGATCATGGCCACCACATGGACCGTAGGTGCCATGGTCGAACGCTAATAGAAGATGTTTTCATGATAAACCACGCTGCTTTCAAGAAAACTATCCGTGATATTGACTTCCCCGACATTATCTTGGTTTGATGCGTACCAGCGACAAAGAAGCCAAAGTCGGGTCACGATCGAATCCATCGTCCAAAGCGGAAGCCTTGCATTCACCAGGGAGGATGGCCAACATGATTCACCGGGGAGGGACTTTGAAGATACACCACCCGAGTAAAGGGAGCCCACAGCACCAGGGAGCCTGACGCCATCCCGGACTTCCTCAGCCCATCCACGAGACAGTAGTAGCGGGATATGCAAGGGCTTATGTACCTCTCTCAGGTACCTCTTAATATGCCTACCTACTAAAGGGCCATCTATGTAACCGCTATCTATCATCAATAAAAGACTGTGGTTTATCCACTTTTATCAAAAAAAAAATCTTTGGCGTTCTGATCTTTTAAGATAAGGTAAGTTTCGATTTTAGGATATGTTTTGATCGTGTAAAGATCCTTCCGAGCTTCTATATATGGGGTGTAGATCTCAGTAACCATAGCACGCCCGTTCCCTCCTCTTCTTCTTCGCTATCTAGGTCCGCACCCGCTTGAAGTTCTGAAGGTTAACGAAGTCGAGTTGAGTCTGGCCGACGCTGAGGTGAGCCCTGCGTGGCGAGGAATCATTCCGTCCGGGACGTTGAAGGGGAGCCCAAGGCGTCTGAGGAGATTCCTGTGAGTGTAACGAGCCGCCAGAGACTCTTGTAAGCCTCTTACCCCTTTGGTTTTTGAATACTTGTAAACCTAGTACATGGATGAATATGTCTCCATGTGTATTAACTAGGTGATGTTTTGCTAGAATTGAGATAGGATAGGTATCTGTTTATGTTTATTAGGAGATATGCATGGTTTGGTGAGGTTTAGAATTGGATGGAAATGGGGAGAGGGTTAATAAGAGGAGCAAGCATTATGTCTTGTAATTGCTGTCCTTGCTGGAAAGAATTAATGGGGTTAATTGAGATGTTTGAGAGTGACTATCACTCTTTATTGAGGCCAGAGTAGGCATTGTGGACCGGGAGATGTTGAGTTAGAGAAGGATTCATATAGATGTTCTCAGTTTATGCATGCATGGAAGGGTCTGGAGGTGTTGTGAATGGACGAGGATTCTTGTGAACATATTCATGGTTGCTTCACGACATTGGCGAGAGGGTGTGTGTGCAGCTCTTGTTTGTTATAGGTGTTGATTTTTTTTTTTGGAGGAAGGCTTGAGGGTTGAATTTTTTTGGAATGTGATAGTGTGATCCTTTCTATAGCTTCTCTAAGTGGGTACATATAGTAGATGAGTAAAAGAGCATGCATTCCATGTGTTGTAAATTGCAAAGTAGTTTTACTTGATATAGAAGATGAGGAGGATCACTGGTAGCTATTGATTTAGTTAGTTGGTAGTGGAGTTAACAGTGGACTCAAGGAAGACATATATTTGGTTTTCAGTTAGTCTTAGCGACAAATCGATGAATTTAAAGAGAAAATGTGTTATCCTTAGGAAAATATTATAGGGCGGTGAGTCATTTTGCTAATAACTAATCAGTGAGTAGTTTATCTCATAAGCTTCAGGTCTTTTATATATATATGGGTGTGCATAGTGTGGAGTTACCGAATTAATGGTTATATGATTGGAATAAATTCTTAATATTGATTATGAATTTAATTATAAAGGCTATGGACGCTCATTAATGGGATTGTCCGACAATTGGAGTGAGGACTTTGAAAGTGATTAGTGGTGACTACAATATATGGTAAGGTTAGTCAAGTTCAAAGATTTAATAGACTAAACTTAGTCAAGTCAAACTAATGACTACAGACCGGCTTTCCCCTTCGAGGGACAATCAGATTGCCTATGGTTACCCGATAGAGATGTATATATATCATTGGAAAGATGAGGAAAAGACCTTTCCAACGAAGCCTTAGATCACCTCGATCGGGTTTCGGATCGAAAGTTATGGGGTTTTCTTTTGGAACCGCTGATAGATTCAGGAATTCCGAAATAGCATTATTATTAATATTAATGGATTGTTTTGGTGTCTGTGATCGAGTTGTAGTTGTTGTTACCAGATATCGACTGAGTATCGAGTCAGGTGTCACAAGGGACTCGAGGGCTAGTCGACTTGACGTGTCAGGTTGAAGTAAGTTACCTACGCTTAGATTCCCACTCATCATTGGGTTTTCTTGTTTCATTGTTGCTACTTCTTTTAGCACATTTTGTTGAACTTCTGTTATTGTGTAGACATGCACGTACCTGTTGTTTCTTGCTTCCCTTCTTTATATGTGCATGGTTGTTGTGAGCTAGAGATAGAGCTTTATTTATTGCTTGTCTTGTTCGTTGGACACGCTGTCCTGTGATCAACAATTGACCATGGGCACATGGTCTTGTGTGCTGGCCGGGTAAGTGTGCTCCGGACGGGTTCATTTTCTGGTTCAGTAGAGCAAATGCTCAAGTGGAGAGTTCAGGGCTGAGGACACCTCGGGCTGCTCGGATAGTTCCGCACGGAGGGAGTGATACTCTAAAGCAATCCAACTCAAGTAGTGGACCGGCCGCACGTAAAAAGGTGGCGCTATCGAGGTACGCACCAAAGGGTCGCATTCCGTGAGAGGTCAGTGCCGACCGGAAAGTTTGTTGAAATCTATTCTTGGAATTACGCTCCGTGCTAGGAGTCTTTTCCTTGATGTATTCTTTGATAGGCTCCTAGGTTCTTGATTGTGCGCATAGTCCCAGCTTGGTTGCATTTATTAAATGCTTATTGCTTATCATGCTTATTATCCGTCATTGAGATCCTCAAGGGGAACTTACTAAGCTTTCCTTCAAAGCTCATCCTTCTTGTCTTCCTTTTATTTTCAGGTTTAAAGGAATAGTGGATATAGATTCAGGAGCTACGCGTAGAGGTTCGAAGACATCAAAAAAAAAATTTATGAGAAACATTGCATTTTGTTTAGACACTTGTAGGGCCATAACTTGTACTTATAAGTTTTAATTTCCGCCTTGTAACTCATTGTTATTAATGGGAATTATTGTTATCTCTTATGGATTACTTAGGCCTCAGATGATTCCAAGCGGGCCCGCCTCCACTTGGATACTTGGCCCTGCATCACGTTCTGAGGTCCCTTGATTCGGCTTCCTGGGCGGATGCATTCCTTTGATATGTAATTTGCTATTTAAGTAGAACCAATGAAATTCTACAAAACCTAATTATTATGCTATATGTTCGTGTTGAATTGGATGTTGACATATGTTAATGTATTATCTCTGTTTAGTTTGAAGATATATACTTGATATTTTAGTATTATTATGTTTGACATTGTGTAATTTATTATTTGTATTTTATTTTATGTTTGACATTATGCTATATGCAAGAAATATCAATGGGTAAAAAAGGAGTGTATGTTGTATTTAACAGCAGGCAACCTGGAAAATTTAATTTATGGTCTGAATGTCAGGATCAAGTAAGTGTAGTTAAAAACAATTTGTACGAGTCATTCTCAACTTATGAAAAGGTTGAAGTTGCATATGTTGACCATGTGAAACAATATTTGAAGAAACACATGACATAAATAATAACTTAAAAATAAATATTAAAATACAAAACTTTTACAAACTAATTTGTAATATGATATAAATAATAACTTTCAAAAATAAATATTAAAATGTAAACAGTAAAATAGTCCTATCCGACGTCCACCAAACACAAGATTTCTAATACATATATATCTAATCCGGTATTACCAAGCACATGTGATAGTATAATAATATCTCATCTCATCCAATCACATCCAATCTAAAATAATAATCTTATCCTATCATGTGTACCAAATGCGGCGTTAGGTGATATATACCTCTTTAGTCAAATTAAATAAATAAAAACAGTTTATTCACTTTTCATCATAAAAAAAAAGAAAATCTTCATTTGGACAACGTGACTTGTGGAGCACATACATGAAAGTAGAAGAGAATGGTAAAATGACAATTCGCACACACAATGATTTGTTAGCCAAAATCTGGGTTAATTACATAAATGGTCCTTCAACTTTCGCCTAAACTCACTTTCGTCCCTCAACTTCATTTTGTAACAAAATCGTCCCCCAATTTTCAAAATGTAACAAAACGGTTCCACCAGCCGGTTGCCGGTTCTAAACGTCTGACGTGGCGGTCACCATGCTGACTCACCATGCCACTCTGAAAGCCGACGTGGCAGAAAATAGTGGATATTTCATATAATGGTCCCTAAACTTTTACGGTGTTTCACGGATGGTCCCCCTACTTTTAACTGTTCCATGAATGGTCCCTCATCTTTATATATGTTCAAAAAAGGTGAAGTTAACACATTTATAGAATTGTGATCACATTCTAATCAAAATAACTATGCAGTTAACACATTTACCTAATGTTAAACACATACATATTCTTCTTATCATGACTTGGCCAAAAAATTTACAAATCGAGATATTTATATAAAATTAAGACATTTATGTGATGAAAATTCATATTCACATTTAACATTACATATTTACAACATAATGAAAATTCACATTACACTAATTCAAATTCACATTTCACATAAATTGGCCAAAATGAAGTTTCACATTAGACAAAGAAAATTCACAAGACATTTTACATTCATATTACAAAATAACTTATGTTGATAGCTACATTGAAAACCTATTCTGAAAGGGATTACATTCAAATCGGAGATCTTATATCAGCTACACAAAATAACTTCAATTCTGATAGCTACACAGAACACCATGCTTTATATTTTGTTTGTTGTAAACAAAAACCTGCAAATATAACTTCAAATTCTGACAGTATTCTCTCAAACGAAAAATCTACAAAGAGACAAAAACTCTGCTTCAAATCTTAGGTTAGCCTTCTATGCCCTGCTTGCTCGTGCTAGAGCACTGAAAAATTAAAACACCAAAGCTAGTTATCACAGCAAGATTTTTTCCCACATGAAACTATAAATCAAATACTTACATCATTCATAGGGGCAGCTTGATGATTCCCCAACGCTTGCCCCTCTTACTTTGACATCCCCTTTGTTGTGCCCAGACCGTCCCACATGTAGAACAGTCATCTTGACTCGCCATGTTTGGTAACTCCTTCCTTGTCAAGTAGCTTGCAGAATCTCAAGCTCCTCACTTTCTTCCTCCTAGCCAATGTCTTCGCTCCTTTTTTTCTTCTCTAATGGCTCGGGGAATGATACTTAACCTGTTCTTCTAGATGAGGCCACTTGTCCCGTGAACGCCTCTATTTTTTAATTATTTTATTTTATTTTTATTTTATTTTTTGAAGAATTATCGGTTAATTTTCAAATCATAAATGGGAGTTTGTTAGTAAATAAATAATGAATAAAAAGTATATACACGAGAGTGTAAATGATTTGCATGTAAATGTTGGTAAAAGATAGAAGTTGGAATAAAATAATGAATCCATGAAAAGGATTCATGAAACTTCCTTTTCGTTCTAGGCTTTACGAGGATTTAAATTATGATGTCATACTCCACTAAAACTAAGTTTAAATGGCTTGGAAATGAAAAGAAGAAAATAGAATTGAGAAAAGAAAATACTTGGATTAATATGTATAGAGTTTTGTGTGTAAATATATATATATATATATATATATATATATATATGGCAATATGTCATCTAGTGGACGCCCTTAGATTTGAAATCTAAGGATGCCCCTAGATTAACCGGCTGTTGATCAAAAATCCAACGGCTATAGCTCAAGCATCAAAGCACGTGAGCTATAAACTGTGTTCAAAGTCAAAGACATAAAGCTCGCAAAGAAACCATGGATCCTCCCCGGCAAATTATGCACGGTGTTCGACATCTCCCCAGTGAACTACACCTTTGAAGTCCAAGCCATGAGCGCTGAGAAGCTCCCCTTCATCGTAATCATCCTCCCCGCTACATATGTTCACCATGGGCCCTCAAGCGTCAATCCAGTGCCGATAACTTGAAGACAACAACCTCCTCAAATGCGGCACGCCTCATCTCCCCCACAACAATATTAATCCCAAGGGGTGGTTGGAGTGGAGTGGGTGACTTCATTCTAAAGACCTTGTTCTATAGGGAGTATATGAACATGGGGCCACTCGCACCGGAGGGAGGGTCAACCTAGAGTGGATATAAAGTGATCAATGGCAAGCCAAAGTCGCCAATACATTCATCACGTGGGCCTGCTTATCCAGTATGATCTTGGCTCAAAACCACCGGAGTTAAGCTTTCACCGAGGGATCGCTTTTAGTTTGCATCTCTTGATGCAAATCTCGTAACTTTGTTATTTGTCAGTTTGTATCATTTGCACTCTAGTTGTCCTTTCCTTTCTTTTCTCATTTAATAAACGTAACGTGGTATTATGCTGCTCTGTTATCAACTTGGAGATATAAATTATTAACCGTTATGGAAGGAAGATAAGACAATGATCTTTCATTTCCACTCTATCCTCTTCCTCTGTTTTCTCTGGATAGAAACAGAGCTTGGAGTTTCAAATTGTTGAAGTAATTTACTTTAAAAAAAAAAATGAAGGATCCTATATAGTTCATAAATGCAACCTATGTAAAAAAAATTATATATCTTTGAGATTATTTTGCTCTTTGGGAGTAAAAGTAAATTTGAAAATCAGCATTTGATTACCTTCATTGCAAGTGCCAAGCAACTCTAGATGTAATGAGTTTAGAAGATTGTTTTAGGATAAAACACCCTAAATTTGTTGGTGGTTGAGTCATGTGAAACCCATCAGTTTTACTAAATGTTCAAATAAAAATAAAAAATAAATTGAGACGTAACAAGACCATCAATTTCTTTTATTGCAACAAAGTTAAACATCGAATTTGAAAACCGTAACAATCAAACATATCTAAAAACAAAACAAACCAATTAAGCAAATGTACTTATTCAATACCACACACAAAGCTTCATTCCTCCCAAGTTACATCAAGACCTTATAATTTATGTCAACCATAATTTAGACAAAAATATTATTTTGCACGAAAAAGCTCCCTCATATGTGGAAACTAACTCGAACATCTACCAATAAAAACCATGCATGCATAATTCTAATTATACCTTACATCCATCTTTCCATATAGATTGAAAGGGTCTATTAATTAAGTTTATTATCTCGAATTATATTTTGAATAAAAGAAGGTGAAATTATTATCTGGCTGAACTTGAGCAAGTGCTCCTCATAGGGCATGTGCGCAGCTGATGGTTGCCACTCACAAAGAGGAGAATACCACCGGCAAACGGTGAAGGCTGGCAGTCCACGGTTGATACAAAGTGCCTACACAGGTGGTAGTAGTGTTCTATAAAGGTCTTGCATATAATCCAAGGCGTCATCCAAGGCGAGACCCACGTCCTCGCCGCCTCCATGACCATGGAGGAGATCTTCAAAGGCACCAAGCCCTTCAAAGAAGAAGTCTTCAAGAAGGTTCAGCTGGAGCTCAACTAGTTCGGCCTTTTGATCTACAACGCCAACGTGAAGCAGCTCGTTGACCTGCAAGGCCATGAGTACTTCTAATATCTCTACGTAGAGTCACAGCGGAGGCGCGAACCGGAGCCGGGGGTGGACCTCTCGGAGGCGAGGATGAAGACGAGATCGGGTCTAAGAAGAGGGACAGGCAAACGCTACAGAACGCGGTGAAGCTGAAGGAGCGAAAGCACGACTTATACAACAGACGTTGGATTTGATCGAACGGTTATTGTGTGGACATCCTTAGATTTAAACAAATCTAAGGACGTCCATAGATTACTTGCCCCCTATATATATAATATTAAAATAATAATCTCCAAAACCATCGTGATGGAGCGTTTCTGAATCTCAAAATCTAAAACCTTGCATTATTTTGACTTCCTTAACTATTAAGCATCCTGACCATTCCTTTTTTATTTTTTTATTTTATTTTTTTTCCTCTCTCAGGCTTTTGTAAATATCTTTCGCTCTCTACGATCTTCTTTTTGGGTCTGTCATGGTTACGATTTTGAAGCTTGCACCCTAGCTTCGTTGTCGGGCTTACTTATTCTTCTAAAATTGTGCTTTACTTATGATTTTGTCAGATCTGTGTTAATGGGGAGAGAATGGTTGAGATTGCTCCACGAGGGTGGATTTGGTGTTTCTCGTTCTTCCAAGAAGCTCCTATTTGGATCTCAGTTTTTTTTTGAGAGAAGGGGATAAACCCCACCCAACCCAGCAGGGACAGAAATATGAAGCGACCATCACGGCCCAAGTTAAGCCGTACCACTACTTGGATCTCAGTTGATGGTAAGTAATATGTGAGATAGTTGTTTCATTTGTTTTAATAGAAAAGAGTTTTATTTGTAGCCCTTGGTTTCTCTTGTTTCTAAAGTTTTTGTGGAGCATCATGTTTTAGGTATTTGATTCAATCTAGTATCCAAATACGAAATGGAATTAGGGACCCTTTGTTGTTAAGTCTCGTTCAATACTTTAATTATGATCACTCTCATCTATTTTGACTTGCTGCCCTATGAGGTATTTTGTTCATTCTTCTGTGTATACATCTCAATGACATGCATAGGTTTTGGGAAGCATGGCTGACCTACTTGTAGAACAGGTCTGGCTTCACATTTAGAAGTTTCCTTTCCACGATAATTTGGTTTGAACTTCAGACCAATGAATTTAGACTTGCTATTGTGGCTTGTAGTTGAAGTTGTGCTGTCAAAACTATAATAAAGGAAAACTCTTTACTTAAGGAAATATTATTGGTTAAATAGGAGCCCTTTAAGAAACTATCCCTAGTATTTAATTATTTGCTAAATATTGTTTGGAATTATTTTGGATGTTTGTGTAGGGAATTAATTTATGAAATCCAAGTTTATTGGATTGTAACGATGAATGTTTGTATTAATTTCGGGGCCCTCCAAATAGAGGTGAGTCTTGCCGAATTTTCGGAAAATTCTAATATTAATATTTGAGTTAGTCCCTATGATTTTAGAATTTATGCTTGATTTAATCTTTATGATCATGCTTAACAATAAATCACTTTTAGAGAGCATGTTATGAACTTTAAAATTGAGCTTAGGATGATTAGGGCTAAATCCTTTAATTGAACCATTCCGTATTTCCATGATTTAGAAATATGAATTTCAATTTAAGAGAAAACATACTTGAGTTAACTTGATGGAAATCATCGTACTCTAACGAGTCTGATTAGAGTATAAGATAAGAATATGGATTACAGATTCTTATGAAATTTTGAAGCATGTATTAGATTTTAATTAAGAATCATGCTTGAGATAGTTTAATGAGTTTATAAACATTATTTTACTTGATTTAAGTTAGAGTTTAGAAAAGAATCTCGATTTTTAAGATTCTTAAATCTCCGTATTCTAAAACAATAGAACTAAGTTATGGAAAGTACGAACTTCATATTTACTTAATTATTATTATTAATTCTAGAAAAAGGTAAAGGTCCCGCAGGAACTTCAGCAGCATCGAGTCAAACCTAAGCTTGCTAAGGACATCAGGTGAGGGATTACACTATACTTAGAATACTTATATGATCGGCTTTATCAGTCGGATTTGTTTTATAAGAGTTTTATCTCTCGGTTTATGGATCTTAGATGGATTTATCGCTATACTTACATAGTATTTTATGCTTATATGATTGATTTAACTTTAAAGAGCATGAGATATGATTAATGAAACCCTAAGGGGTGGTTAAAGATTATTGTATGTATCATAAGTTGCACCTTAGTTAGTTAATGTATGGGGGACCCAGCAGGGGTTTGGGAGAGGGCCCGGATATTTTAGTAGATGAGACCGGGTTAAGGGAAGGGGTTTTGGTTTTCAATTGTTTTCTTAAAAGCTGAAAATGTTTCGAAAGTCGTTCTTTTATAAAAAACCCCTTCCCTGTCTCTTGTAGAGGTATACCACCGGGTGCGTCAAGTACCGGACTTATGTAGTTTCAGGTTGCTATCGTGATCATGTAGAGGCATACCACTTTCGTTCTCGATGGGAGTAGGAGTCCTTCAGGAACATTTTAGCTAGGGGTGCACGCTTGTATGATACGAGGCCTTAGCATACATATTTATGTAATTGTGATATGCCGATGATGATTGAAGTTGCATAAGTGTTTTATCCGGGTTTTTCTGAAATGCTTGGCATGTTAATCTAATGAGAAGATAATGCATATGATTAGCATTATTTCTGGGATTCATAAATCTTTCATTATATAAATTTATTTCCTGATATTAGTGATTTTCACTCAAGTGAACTACTTGCGCAGGTAAGTGAGCGCGAGTAATCTAGTAGATGGCTCTGACATAGCAGATAAGGATAATACTTGTTTGCACTTGATATTTAGACTTCTAGAACTCTTCCACAAATTTGTAAACTCTGTATAAGATTAAACAGTTTGTTTATTTCTTATGAATAGTAGTTTGATTATTATGATTATTATCAGGTTTAAATTACACAGCTTATGGGTTGGGTGCACTCCCGGCCCAGTTGGTGTGATATCTGTCTCAGTAAAGAGATGGGTGTTACATGTCCACCCCATCAGTTGGCTGAATAATATGCCCATACACCTTGGCATATGGCCTCACAGAGTAACAATTATCAACATAATTTTTGGGGACCTCATTGTTGCCATATATGCATGCAATGACATGCATACATGGGATACCAGTGAGGTCTCATCTTCTACGCAACGGGTCCTTTCTTCTTCAACCATATCACAACACACTATGATCCACACCCTCTAACCTGCACCTTTGGGCCTCCTGAGAACGTAGGTTCCCATAATATGGCAATTTTTTTTATTTATCCAATTTCTTCTGAATCTTAGGGCACAACAACCCTCCCTTTCTCTGCATTTCTTCCTTTTTCTTCCACAACCTCGTCATCAGTTTTGTTCTTATGATTCCCAACATAGTAATAATAGGCTTTATTCTAGCATCAAGAACATATTTGTTAAAACACTCACAAAGGTTATTCAACAACATGTCACACTTGGCTTTGGTTCTAAATGCAGATTTGCACCAATTCTCACAAGGCCTTTCTCTAATCCACTGCCTTGCTTTTGGTAATTTTTTCTTCATCTCATCCAAGTAATATTGCATTCTCTCAATATAACTAGCTCTAGCAATATTCCATAAAAGATCCTTCAGTTCCTTTCCTTTGAATTTCTCCCTGAAATTTTGATACATATGTCTTCCACACATCCTCTGCTCTGAGTTGGGGAATAAATCTCTTAAAATATTTAGTAAACCCTGCAAGAAACACAACACATGTTCAGTAAAAAAGGTTTTATGTGAGCTGTCAAAAGATTTAAAATTTGGCATTTACCTTTTGCCTATCACTCATAAAGGTCCACTGTAAGCTGTCAAAGAGATCCAAAACTGTAAGCAAATTAAGCATAAACCATCTACAGTTGTCAGTGTTCTCTTTGTCCACAACAGCCCAAGCAATGGGGAAAATACAATTATTGGGATCAATGCCCACAACAGATAGCAGCACACCACCATATGCTCCTTTCAGCCAAGCACCATCCAAACATATTAAGGGCCTACACCCACACAGAAAAGCATCTTTCAATAATTTCAAACATATATATATTCCCCTCCATTTGCCCTCTTCCCATTTAAAATTGACAGTACTCCCTATGTTTGTCTTCAATAATTCAGCCCTATATCTGTATAAATTCCTATATTGCTGAGCTGCATCACCATAAATTGTTTTCAATACCAAATCTTTGGCTCTCCATGCTTTTATCTTTGTAATTATGTAACCAAAATCCTCCTTCACAGAATTTATCAGTCCCAGTCCCTCAATGGTCCATATTGGGCTGACTTCCAAATATAAAGTGATCACCAACCTCTTATAAGTCAGAGTGATAGTTCGTATGCACCTTGTCACAAGTATGGACCAAATTACATGTCTTAATCATCTATGTGGGATTGTTTTTCTTCTTCATATATTGTGGAGAGGCATGAATCCTGAATCCACATTTGGAGTAGCATTCAATAATAACTGTCCTATTGTCATTCTTCACAAACCTTATTTCAAATCTATGTTTTATATTATGACTCTTAACGGCATTCTTGAAGTCCTCTCTGTTTCTAAATAACATCCCAACCTTCAACAAAGGATCATTCATATCCCTTTCACTGTCAAACTCTGGATGTCTCACCTTTCTAGGTCTTTCAGCATCACTTCCTGAATCACTCCTACTGTCTAACTCATCAGAAGGAGCATAATCTGAATCATCACTAGCAGAGTCATGAAAATTAGAAGGTTTGGGTTGAGAATGTCCTCCAGCACTGCAGGCCCTTTCAGCATATGCCTAGCCTTGTTCAATATTCCTCTGAAGATCTTCATCCCCATCAACTAATCCATTATCAGAGTTATGAAAATGAGGAAATTCAACATTTGCTCCACTTATCCCATAGGATTGTGCACCCACATTTTCCCCCTGCTCCCCCTGGTCATCCACATTTTCCCCATGCTCCCTCTGCTCCCCCTACTCCCCTTGCTCATGCATAATTGTCTACTCAGCAATATATTCCCCCTGCTCAGACATTTTTTGATTAGTAATATCAGCAATATCATCAATAATAGTAGCTATACCAAAATATCATCTAAATTGCCCCCATGCTCCCCCTGCTCAACACAATGCTCTGCTCAACAAAAGCATCAATATTTCCCCTCTGCTTGCCCTGCTCAGAAACAATATACTGATCATCCAAATTAGCCAAATTGCTCCTCTTCTCCCCCTGCTCTCCCTGCTCCTGCACGATTGTTTGCTCAACCATATTTTCACCCAGCTCAGCCAACATTGTCTGCTCATCAAAAGCCATGCATACTTCACCTGTCTTATTGATACTCTTGGATTTACTCTTTCTCTTAGCCTCACTGCGCCCAGCCCTATTTTCTTCTTCAATTTCTTCTATCACAACAGAAGACTTTGACAGTTTTGAGTTTAAAAATCGGAATTCTTTTTCAAGCTCAGGAAGTGTCAAGTGGTGAGCATATACATCTATCTCACCATGGTAGGACCCATAAACACACATATCTAACACTCTATCATCACTATCTAATGGCTTAAGTCCACTATAAAATTCTTTAGAAGCAACCTTCCACTTATACTGAAGAAGTCCCTCAACTTCAAGTTCTTACAATTTCATATCTAGAACTATTAATGACATGGTATCATAATGAACCTCCATAACCTCTACTTCTCCGTTAAAATAACCCCACTCCCCCATATCTCCATTGTGGTGCAAATTCAGTTTAAATGGATTCTTAGGGTCGTCCTCATACTCTATGATAGTAGAAATTGAAAATTAGGGAAGTATTACATAATTAAATCCTAAACGGTGAGCAAAATCCAAATCTTTAGCCGTAAACAGAAATTAATTAATTAAACCTACGTAATAACTCCCTAAACATCAACCAGTAACCGAAATTGGTTGGTAGATTGCACCTCAGGTCCCTTGACTTTGGGAATAACCCGAAATTGAGGGACTAAAAGGGACCTGAGGAAATAACAGACCTTTTGGTGTTTTCCCTTTCTTTGTTGACCAGCATTTCTCCTTCTTCTTCATCATGCGCTTGAAAACCCGACACCGTAAAGGGAGAAGCGCCTAGAGAGGCAACACAAATAAGCGTTTAGAGGCGAGGCGAGGCGGGCAGTAGCCGAATCACGCGAAGCCGGGTTTAAGCGGCAACCGAGAAGACGAAAGCACGAGCAGAGGCTGATGAGTCCCATGCAGTCAAGGTAAGATGCACCCGGTGGTTTTGTGACGCTGGACGGACGTGCTAGCTGCTTTCGAGGAGGGCTACGATGACTCAACAAAGAGGTTTAAGTGACTCAGCAGCATGAGTCAGCATAGTGACCGCCACGTCAGACGTTTAGAACCGGCAACCGGCTGGTGGGACCGTTTTGTTACGTTTTGAAAGTTGGGGGACGATTTTGTTACAAAATTCAGTTAAGGGAATAAAGTGAGTTTAGGAGAAAGTTGAGAGGCAATTTATGTAATTAACCCCTTTTTTATTATCATATACACTTTCATATTTTTGGTGTACCCACATGCAGTGTCACAACTCATCAAACATCCAGCCACAATAAACCAAGAATTTATTTTGCAAGTTTAAAATTTATTAAAATAATAAAATAAATAAATAAATAAATAAATAAATAATAATAATAATTTTTTTTCTTTTTCTTTTTCTTTTAAATAATTTACATAAGATGAATAATAATAATAATTTTTACTAAGATGAATGGTTTTTTTCTTTTTCTTTTTCTTTTAAATAATTTACATAAAGATTGAATTAATTATGTAAAAATGGTTAGGAAAAACGTAACTTAATATAATTTTGATGTGTTTATGTACAGAACAAAATAAATGTATATTATATATGATAAACTCAGAAGTATTATATATCGTGTTATGGAGAAAAAATATCTATGAACTTCAAATGGACACGTGGTATGATCCACATCGCTAAGGCAGAAATATAGATATTCAATCATCCAACGGAAAGGAATGAATGTTGACTAGGATTAAAAATAATATTTAGATAATTTTTGGGGTATTAATAAAAAAGCATAACATTTTACAATTAACCCCTTCTTTTCGGGTAAATATTTTTGTATGTCACTAAACTTTGGCCAATTATCACTTCAATCACCTAACTTCAATTTGAATAAAATGGTCAGTCATCTTTAATTTCCTTTCGCCGGGAAGTCACCTGAGGAATTCCGGCCCCCAATTGCTTACGTGGCCATTGGAGAAGCTGAGTTAGTGCCCACTTCAGAACTTTGGTAATATCAAATTGGTCACTTAACTTTATCCTAGTTTCATTTTGGTCACAAAACTTTGTTAGCATTTTAACCTTTTTGGAGTAGGTCACTAAACTTTGGTCGATTATCACTTCAATTACCAAACTTTATTTTAAATCAAAGCGATTCATCATCTTTAATTTCATTTCACCTAGGGAGGTCATATTACGGGTAAAATCTTAAGAGGTTACCAAACTATGCATTATATTTCACTTTGGGTATCAAACTTCCAATTTGTATCTTTTTTGTTACCCTATTTCTATTTGATTTCAGAGGGAGGGTACCTAAGGTAAACCAACGATAATTATCTGACGTGGCTGTCGGATTAGCCATGTGGAGGGTATTGAAATCTTAATTTATAAAAATCCTAACTAATTGAACAACATTTGAACCTTGATTTCGATTGTTGTTTGTTTTGAATTTGTCAAAATCAAGTTTTAAATATATTTTTTTTCAAATGTTGTTCAATTAGTTAGGATTTCTGTAAGTTAGGATTTCAATATCCTCCACGTGACTAATCTGGCGGCCACATCAGATAATTCTCGTCGGTTTCCCTTGGGTACCCTCCCGCTGAAATCAAATTGAAGTAGGGTGACAAAAAAGATACAAATTGAAGTTTGATACCCAAAGTGAAATATGGTCATAATTTGGTGACCTCTCAAGATTTTTACCCATCATATTACTTCAGTCACTACCCACTTGTCATACCTAATCCTCATTGATCTCTTTAATGGTTGGTCAAAGAAATAGCTCAAATGTCTTTTAATGATGTTTATTTTTTTTTTTTCTGGATTTGGTCTATTTTTATCTATTGTCCTGTTTATTTATTTTTTATAAGTGCTTACTTGATTCAATTCAGCCAAGCTTGTGATCATTTTTTCTAGCCTTCATTCATATAAGTGTTGATTTTTGGTCTAATACCCAATTTAGTCCCTCTATTATACCAAACCGGCCTTTTTAGTCCCTCCATTATAAATTGAGCCTTTTTAGTCTCTCTATTTTCACGATTGTAAAAATCCAGTCCCTAAAGGCATATGTACAGGTACTATAAAGACCTAAAAGGTATATGGACAGGAACCAAAATTGCTTGTGGGAGGGACTGACATTTCTCAATCGTGAAAGTGTAGGGACCAAAGAGGCTCAATTTATAATGGAGGAACTAAAAGGGCAAGTTCGGTATAATAGAGAGACTAAATTGGGTATTCGACCTTGATTTTTTATAATTGTTTCTCCAATGTTCTGTTTATTTTTCATGTGTTTTATAAGTGTTTACTTGTCTCACTTCAACCAAACTTGTGTCTTGTTTAATTTTTTCTAACTTTGATTTTATAATGTTGCTTGATTTCATTAGAGATCGACTTCACACTAAGTTCAAGTGTTTGTTTTCATATATGTTATTTTTTTTTATAAGTGCGACGCATGAATTCAAAGCCCTAATCTCTTGGGGAGGGATGGAAGCATCTGCACGAATTGGAGAGCGATGCAAAGTTGATATTTACTTTGATATTTACAAATGCTAACAAAGTTGATTCACTTAAAATAAAGCTAAGATAAAGTTAAGTGAAAATTTTGATATTTACAAAGTTCTAACGTGGGTGCTGACTCAACTTCTCCGCCGGCCACACAAGCAATTGGGGTCTAAATTCCTTGGGTGGGTGACTTCCCAATGAAATAAAATTAAAGATGAGTGACCGCTTTGATTCAAATTGAAGTTCGGTGACAGAAGGGATAATAGACCAAAGTTTAGTAACCTATTAAAATATTTACCCCTTCTTTTCCTAAAGCACTATAGAGCTAAACGACCTTTGAAAGGCCATTTAGCTCCAGACTAGAGCTAAATGGCCTTTGAAATGTCGTTTAGCTGCATACAGTGTTTTGGATTACAAAGGTTTTATTTCCATAAATAGGGTCCTATAGCTAAACACCTTTCAAAGGTTGCTTAGCTCCAAAGAGTGTATTCGGAGCGATTGTTTAGCTCTTAAGAGTGTGTTGTCTTACTCTCCAAAGCTAAATTATCCAGGGAATGTAACAACCCGGGTTTTCATAGCACATATAATTGACTTTTTATTAAAGTCATACAGTACTAATTATGAAATTACACATACCACAGGATCTTTAGTTTATATTTTCAGAGATTAGGTACATTCTCATACTTAAAGCTGAAAATGAAATAATTTTATTCATCAATTTTATAGTCCACATCCACTTAGAGCCAACTATACACTTAGCCATCACGTCAATCTCCAGATCCGTACCACTCCAAGTCAATTAGGTCGGCTACCATGATCTGTTCCTGTACACTGAAATGGTGGAAGTTGTGAGTTAAAACTAGCCCAGTGAGAGACCAACATCGCACCAGGGTTCATTATAAAAATAATAGCTTTTATAACATATATTTGTCAAAACATAACAAAATTCATTCTAGTCATACGTGCATAAATCTTAACATAATCATGTAACTCGTGTAAATCATAAATATATCAATCGCACCTAGTCCGTATGCTACCCAATCTCAACAGCACTACCCGTGCTTATACTTTCATTCACATAACTAGCCTCCCCGGCTGCATACATAAAACATGGTGGTCCTACGGACCTAAGCCCCGACATAGGCATGTTTCAACCGTTGCACACGTGACATAGACACTGATTAATATTCAAAACATAAAACGTTAGCTCTACTAGGAGCAAATATACGTACATATCAAAATACCACTTTTCATAATTCATCGATAAAATACCCGATAAACAAGTCAAAATACTGGAGTTCATATGCGGTCAACTCATCTGATAATCCCTTTTTATTTTGGTTGGATTGTCCCGACTACTATAGATGTTGCAGTTACATGGGCGGAATTTCCTCTAAAATACCCAATCCAAAGTATTAACAAAATTATAAAACAAAAGAAAAATTCAAAACATTCTCTCTCTCCTTCTCCTTCTTCTCTCTTTCCCTCTCTCTATTTCCTCTTTTCCCTGTCGTTTCTCTCTCTTTCGTTCTTCTCTCTCTTCTTTCCTTTTCTCTTCTTTCTCTCCTTTTTCTTCTTTTCTCTCTCTTTGCCTGCTAACTCCTCTCCCTCTCTCTTTCTCTCTCTCTTGCTCTACCTCTCTTTCCTTTCTCCCTCTTCCTATTTCCTCTCTTCCCTTCTTCCTTCCATTCTCTCTATCCACCCTCTCTTTCTTCCCCCTTATTTGGCTGGCGAGCTGTTTTTATAAACAAAAAAAATTCTTTTTTCTTATTTAGAAAGCTCCACGAAACATCACAATATATTTCTTTTTAAAAAAAAAAACTAAAATCAAGGATAATTCAAGATAAAGCTTCCTTGAAACTTCATATTTTTTACAATTATTATTATTTTCTTTTTCTTTGCTCTTCTTTTTATTTTTTCTTTTCTTCTTTTTTTTCAATTTGTCATTTTTAATCCCCAAATTTTTCCTATTTTATGAATTCCAACATTAATCCAACTTTAATGTTTTTATTATATTAATTTGAAAATCCAGGTATTACATGGAAGGCCGATTAGCTCTAGAGATGAGGTTGTTGGTGTAAGAGCCTGAAAATTTTTTTTTAAAAAAAATCCAACTAGAACCTTTAAATAATTCTACATTCTTGTAAGGGTTTTATCTAAAAATGGCATTATTATAATGTTATAAATAGAAGAGAAAAGTCTAGCATCCTCTAGGTTTTTATTTTTATCCATCAACAAGCTGTGAGAGGAGACAAGAAAAGAAAATGGTCATACAATCTCTGCTGAAGATTAGATCTTTGGTCAGATTCAGGTTAGCTTTTAAACATATCATTTGATCCAGTTTTATTTTAGATATAGATTTATAGGTTATGGGATCTAGAAATTTTAAACATATATTATTTCTTGAGATTAGAAGCTTAGATTAATGGGAAATAATCTCATTGATATCTAGAACCAAAATCAGGAAATTATGAAAGGTTCATAATCTTTTCTACAATTTGATCGCATCCAAATAATTTTATATAAATTCTTCCTTTCTCAAGAACCCATTAAACCTTATTTTACTTCGATCCGATTTTCAGATTAAAAGTTATGATCAATTTACTGAAATCTTGCAAAAACATACAGATTTGTAATTTCTACTCAAATGGCTCATATTTTCTTGATTTATGGTTTGTAAAATTTTATATTCAGATTCCCCTTTTCTCCATGAATCCAATGAATCTAATTTCATTAAAAACTTATCAGTAGAAAAAAAAAATTATGACTAAATCTTTGAGAGTAGGGAAATTTGTGAATTTGTAACACGGATTTTAATAGTGTGAAAGTCTCGAATGTATGTAAATTTGTAAAACAAATATATATTATGATATGGGTGAAATTGGGAAAACACGAGGCCCCCAATCGGTCGAATATATGGAAGTTCCACAACCCATCATCCACCAACATAAGAAGCACAACTCCAAAGTGCTTTGCATGTTATGCTCCTGATTCGGCCAAGTCCGGTGTTCGCCAAGACTCCGCAGCTCGGCCAAATCTCTATTGTTCGCCAAGTCTCCATAGATTCAAGCCAAATCTCCACTATTCGGGCAAGACTCCATAGTTCGGCCAAAAGTCAAGACTCCAGAGTTCGGCCAAGTATCCACAGTTCGGCCACATCTCCATTGTTCGGCCAAGACTCCACAGTTCGACCAAGTCTCCACTGCATGTTCTACTCGGCCAAGGTCTTCTCTGCCAAATACTCTTCCAAAGGAAGAACTTCCAAAATGGCCTTCAAAATGGTCTTCCACTAAACTGAACTTGCAAAGGAAGAAGAACATCTGAAAACATCTAGAACCCTCAATGAAGCAGTAGAGGAGGAACTTCGAGAATTCTCAAGAAGCTTGGCGAACCCTCTAAAAGACTTCCAGCTAGCAATCTAGCTAACATCCAGTTGGCAATCCAGCTAACATCTGGCTGGTATTTAGCTGGCGAAACTTGGGCACCAAGCAACCTCAAGCTATAAATAAAGGAGAAGAAGATCAATTGAAGGACTTTTGGAAATGGGGAGAACCATACACCCTGCTGCTTTGTCTCTCTCCTCTCTTTCAGCATTGTGATTTCTCTCTCCTATGCTCCCATGGCTCCAAGTCATTGTAAAATCCCCAACACATAGTGAATTTGCTCATGAGCACCGTGGGTTTTCTCGATTTCATAGGTTTTCCACGTAAATCTTGCCTTCTCTTCCATGTTTGGATAATCTTCTTCTCATTCGTATGATTTTTCTCTCTCAAATCAAACAAATTTAACCGAACGAGATTGGACTTGATCTCGAGGCAAATCCGATTTTAGCATCAACATATTAAATTTCTTATTTATGTGAAATATACAATGCTTTATTTTTAGTGACCTTGATTTGGAATTCTATACAAAATAGGGAGCAATGAGTCAAACCAATAATGGAAATTTGTAGTTTTGAGATCGATCTATGAAGCTAGTTGTAAGAGCACCTCTTCCTTTAAATTGTGATTGAGTGCGTATTGGATTATTTGGATCTAAAACCTAGTTAGGTTTTAATATTACTTTTTTATGAATAGTGGAAAGGCCTAAGAATAGGTTAGAGAGGATCTCATAGATTGTCTAATATGTCTATGAATTACTGAACAAAACTATTTTGAATATATAGTTTGGTTGATAGTTTGATAAAACCTATGATGATGTTATGATAGGTTTATTTTGGATGTGCTACAAGGGAAATGAATTATTTTCTTTCAGAATCTACTATATGTTCCATCCTCCTAGTATTTTTCTATTTTAAAACCAAGATTTATATGTACAATGATTTTATTTTGTATGCAAACTTGGAGCAAACACGTATATTTGACAATGGAGCCAAGTACCCATATAGGAAGGCTCGCGTGAAGGTCTTGCTCCAAGTTCCCTTGCTGAAGAAAAAGAAAAAGAGGAAGACACAGAGCAATCCTCTCCCATTTGGCACGACTGGCGGATGTCTCGGTTGCACCAAGTAGACTCCGGACGGCTGGAGAAAAAGAAGCGTCTTCAAGCTATTCTCAACTCCTCCGGAAGAAGACAAGGTATGTTGCAACATCTGGTGCAACAGTCAGAGGTTCAGACACGAAGGGGGAGTTATAACTTGATGTGAAACCTACAACACAAGACCCAAATTGCTTTGGCATCATCAGCCACAAAGGGGGAGAAGAAGTTTTAGGATAAAGTCCTGGATGGTTGTGTCAAATAATGCCAAAGGGGGAGATATTGTTAGTGCTGGAGCATCTAGTTGGCATCATTTGACACAGTAATGAAGTGGCACACGAAGTCAAAGCTAGTTTGACAAGTCAAAGGGAGAAGTAAGTCTGCCAACTTTGTTTTGTTAAGTGACTGATTGTTTATGTGCAGATTATGTCTGACTACCTAGAAAGTGGGAGTTGCAACCTGTAAAGTGGCATCAGTAGTCTTCGACACTATATAACATGAAGTAGGAGGACTACAATGCAGGGGGAGTAGATGTCAACATCTGCAGGCTTTGGCATCACTTAACACAAAGAGGGAGAAAGGTGAAGTCTTCTGCCTGTGGTTATCATCTGCCGGTTGCTGTATTGTTGCAACATTCTGTTTATGTTTCTTTGTTGTTGAACTGAACTGATACTGGTTTATCTATGTTTGTTGAACTGGTTGTTAACCCTTGTTTATTCCAATAATTATGTTTGATGTTACAACGTTTGTAATATTCAGGGGGAGTGTCATATGATGTAATTATTTGTGTGAATCAGTTAGTTCATATCAAGTCTAGTCAGTTCATGTCAGGTCTATTGTAGGATGTTGCAAGGTTGTTGTAACTAGGAATTACAACCAAGGTCAGGTAGGCAGGCAAAAGAATGTTGTGTCAAATAATGCCAAAGGGGAGATTGTTAGGTACAAATGATTGGCAAGTATTTGACACAAGTCAAGCCTCTTTCAATCCAGTGCGGCCAAGCATAGAACAAGTGTTGATCAAGTTCATTGGCTTGGAGACTCAATTCTTGGAAGGAAGCATCATCAAGGGCTAACGGGAATCAAAGCTTGAAGGCTCCATAACAGGAAGATTGATTGCAGATTGCATGAATACTAATTGGAGATCTCATGCAAGTTGCTACATAATTACGGCTGATTGATGATAGGATTGGAGGCTAAAATTGGCAAGCAACATGTGCAAAAAGAAGCATGATTATATCAGGCTGATTGGATGAAAGCTTGCAGCTAGATTTGGCAACCAATATGTGATGAGGTGATTGATTAAAGCCAAATCAAGAAGACCATATTTGGTAAGCAAATATGGAGGAGCATGATAGGCCAAGCTATAGTGAATCAAGACCAAGTTTGGAAAGAGATTGGTGGAGCCAATCTAACAACTCAACCTTGCATGATTGAAGATGAAGGTTGATTGAAGATTTCGCGCCATGGTGAGGTGCGACAGTGAAGGGCTGAGTACATGACGGAGAGGTGGATTGGCTAGTCGTGTTGGTCGGGATCAGGTAGATCCGACGTAGTACCAGGAGGGTTGGAGGTGTGTCGAGGTCGAAGAGTGATGGATGTTGTAGCCTTGAATTGGGTTAAGTCGGGGTACGTGTTGCAGTCATGGTTACAACTAGGTTGCAACAGCCAAATGTGGAAGGAGTCCAATTTGGCAGTCGTGGAGATTTGGGAATTCCTAAAGATGGTAGCTGTCATGTGAAGGCAGGAAGGCGTCTATATAAGACCAGGACTCAAAGGATTGAGGTGAGCCGACTAGAGTAGTCCCTCCGGAGAAAGGTGATAGTGGTCATTGTTAATCAAGGAGTGGGTGCTTATGATAGATTGAGTGAGAGAGACTCTTCAACTCCTGTTTTCCCTACATCTTTAGTGAATTGTCTTCTCCGGGCTTAGCCACCTGACATAAAACTTGCAGATTGCGGCTGGGTTACCAAACTTCTTTGTCTCCTCTCTTCTTGTATGTTTTGTCTTGATTGTGAGTGTGTATGTTAGAGCTTGTGTGATTCCTTGAAGAGGAAAAATAGAGTTACAATTAACCACACAAATGTACCTCAGTGAGATCAACGGAGACATACCACCGAAAGAGCAAGTCAGAACTGGTACTTCTTTAGATACAGGCAGAACGCAAGTTGCAACAGAAGTTACAACACAACATACAACAGCCGGACAACCAGACAGAACTTACAGAGATTTTAGGAAAGTGGTGTCCATTTTTGAAAGGTCAAATACCCTATTTAATCCCTCTATTATTACTATTTGTCCCTTTGGGTCCCTCTAATATAAAACGTGCCTTTTTGGTCCCTTTAATTTTATGTTTGTGCCTTTTAAATCCCTCTCTTCGAAGTTTATAGGGACCAAAAATGCCTGAAAAATATAAATAAAGGGACCAAAAAGACTTGCGGAAGGATTTAAAAGACACAAACATAAAATTAAAGGGACCAAAAGACATATTTTATATTAGAGGGACCCAAAGAGACAAATCATAATAATAGAGGGACTAAACAGGGTATTTGACCTTTTTGAAACTTTGATTTATTGAATGAATTTTCAGAATGTGATCTCAAATGTTACTGTTTGAAAAGTATACACTATTATGAGCAAGATTGGAAACGACTTCAAAGTGTTTTGAAATTGAATTACCTTTCTAAGATCATGATATATATTTTGCTGCATTGGATTATTAAAGGTTTAATACCCAATTTAGTCCATCTATTATACCGAACCGGTACTTGTAGTCCCTCTATTATAAATTGAGCTTTTTTGGTCCTTATATTTTTACTATTGAGAAATATCAGTCCCTACCACAGACCTTTTTCGTTCATGTGCATATGCTTTTAGGGACTGGATTTTTACAATCATGAAAGTAGAGGGACTAAAAATGCTTAATTTATAATGGAGGTACTAAAAGGGCCAATTCAGTATAATATTGAAACTAAATTGGGTATTAGACCATTGTTAAACACTTGTTTGATCCAGCTAAATATGTTGTTGGTTCTTACTGGGCTAGTTTAACTCACCCCCTCTATTTTTCAGATTCAGAGCATGATGTACCCCAAGGAAAATTGATGTATGTCAGGAGCGACAGTTAGACTTATTGGTTTTTGGATTTAGTATTATTGGACTTAAGATGCATGAACATTATTTCCATTTTGTGATTGAGTTGATTTTTAGACTTAATATTGTATTAGTGAGGATATAACAATCATTCTGTATTATGTTTGAGGAATAACTATGAATTATTTTTATTTTGAGGATTTTGCATTATATGAATTGTGATTATAAAAAGGTTATTATATTGTTTGCGTGTCTTGGATACCTATGGGGGTAAGTATGTGGTATTGTCCCATGCTTAAGCTCATACTGAGGGGGTTTAGGAGGTGTGAATGATTTGGAGCTAAAAGGGCCTTTGAAAGGGTGTTTAGCTCCAAAGGGTATTGATGTGTTACTCTTGAAAGATCGTTTAGCTCTAAAAAGTGCTCAAAAAGGCACTGGCTTAGCTCCAAAGATGGGGTTGTTTAGCTGTGTTTGAAATGCCATTTTTTCATTTAAGCCTCTTTAGAAAAAAAATTGATTTTCTCCATTTAAGCTTTGTAGACAAAATTATTATTTTTTATTTAAGCCCCCAAAAATTCTAATTATATTTTTAATCCTAGTCAGTATCTAGTTAGTACCTTGGTAGCCTCAGGGCTATTTGGACAAATAAAATTGATTAGGGTTAAAAAATAATAAAAATTTATAAAAAAAAATCATTGGCAAATGTCCCTTATTTTAAAAAAAAAATACAAATAATGCATGTGCTTCAGCTTTGCCTTTTATTTTATTTTTTTAAAAGGAATGCAGCCCCTTTCTTTTTGGATTTTTTAAGCTAATAGCAAAAACACGCCAGCCATGAGTATCCAATCAAAGAGCTGAAATTGTCCCAAAATTATAAAAATATATACAACCCACGCTTCTCAGCCCTGGCATGCCCATGGGCCTACCCAGCTAACGCCCAGACGATTTTTTCTTTTTCTTTTTTTCTTTTTTTTTTTTATTTTTTTTTTACTGAAGGCGACGAGCGCCCTGCCGAGGATATCATAAAATGACGTACATCCATGCATGAAACACTTGAAGGCTCACAAGCAAAGTGTAAATCTGCGAGCTCACACAGCGTAGAACACTTACCAAAGGTTAACACAAATACACCATACAGTATAATAAACTTGGGAACTTAGCATGACCGGACGAATCGCTTTAATAGGACCGCAGTCCCATAAGACCTGTAAGGCCTTTGAGTGCTTGAGATGATTTTTAAGCAAGGCAATGAGATGGGTAGATTAAGAATGACATGACCATTGAAATGGATCGAATATATTTTCATAAAAATAATAAAAATTTAAAAAATATAAAAAATAAAAAATTCTAAAATTTATTTTATTATGCAGTTTTTCGCACATTCATTCAAAAAAAATTCTTTCGGGTGAAATGCCTTTATCCACGTCATCAATTTTTATTTTCTTTTAGATTTTTCTAAAATGTTCCAATTTTAAACTTTTCAAGGAAAACCTTGCAAAAACTTCATAAGAGATCTAGCAAAAAAAATCTTGGACGGTGGTAACGGATAAGTGGCACTACATCTCGGAAAAGGAGCGATTCGACGCTCCGACGAACTTCTCCGATGTTTGATCGGAAGCCCTTCAGCTCTCTTTCTTGAGATTCGAGGATGATGGATTCGGCTACGATGATATGCAATGGCTTGGGCTGTGGAGTGTCCAGGCTACAGCTTCCACATCGCCGGAGTTGGGACGTGTTGAAGAGGGCCGGCGGCGTGTCTCATCTTCCGTTCTTGTCTTCTCGAGCTTCTTCAATGGTGGTATGAAACCCTTATTTGCTCTCTCTCTTTCTCCTAATTGATATTGTAAATTAGCAGCAGGTCAATAAAATGCAGTTTTTTGGAGTGGCATTTAATCAATCAATACGTTGGTGTGTGAAATCTTGCAAATTTAATCATCTAGAACCAGAGTGAGCCATTTTTTAGGGTTTGTGCTTATCCCTTATATTTAGAATACATAACCTTTTCCATTCAAAATTTCACTGGCGATTTCAAAACCAAGAGGGCATTGCTGAAGGATTTAGCCTATCTTTGAGAATTACTACTACCAATTGGATGTAAAATGTCTATCCTAATGTATTTGTGCCTAATTCCTTATGAAGGTAAGTTTAGTGGAGAGAAGGCACTGAGCCTTAGATGATGGTTTGAGAGATTTACCTTGTCAGTGAAGTTTGAGTTTGAGTAAATGGAAAGCATGAGTCAATTTGTCCCGTTACCTGGAGAAATGGTACAGACTCACAGGTTTAAGATTTTCTTAGTTGGGCTAATAATAATAGGCTCACAAGTGATGTAAATTAGTGCATTTCCTCTTTATTTGAAACAAATTGGTCATGCTTTTGAGCAGGGTTGTTCATATAATAAAAGGGTATTTTCTTTTTACTTCTAATACTGGTGTCCTAATTTTAGTTGGTAAACTTGTCTGAGGACACTATTTATAAGAACATTAATATTGGATGATGTATTTGATTGGTTTAGGTTAGAAATATTACATTGCTCATTGTGCTTGATTAAGTGTTTCTTTTCACCAACCTTGTTCCAGTACTTTCTTGTTGGTTATTTCCTTGTCTCAAAATTCTAGTTAAAGTTGTGGAATGCTTCATTAGCTGTGTAAGCAATTGAAACTCTTAACAGTTACTTATTTGCAGAATGGTGGCATTGAATATAATTTCCCAATGTTCAAAGTTCCAGCTTCCTACAGTCACAGAGCAAATTCAAGTGTGATAGTTATGAACAGAAATCATCCACAGAATGTGGATCTACCTCGCTACTACTCAAAGAAAGAGAAGAAGCCATTTCCAATACCTATCCTGGAGTTGAGGCGTGCAGCAAGGCAGAGGATAAAGGATGCCAAGGGAAAGCCCAGGAAACCTGTTCCACCTCCTAGAAATGGGATGCTTGTTTGGCGACTGATACCAGTGGCTTATGAAGTGATGAATGCTAGAATCATGTTAATAAATATTTTGAAGAAGCTTTTGAAAGTTGTACCACCTGTGTGCAAGCTTGCAAGTAATTATTTACTTCCCCTCCTTTATTTTTGCACCTTAGATGAGACAAACGTGGTTCAATTTTATATCACACTGTTATCCTGTTTTTCTACGCGTTATATTACCTTCTCATAATTACCTCTGTGATATTCCTGAAAATTAACCAGGGTTTGGTTTGTTTTCAACCAAACATGCCACTTAAACAAATTTACACCTATCATCATTATGTATGGGGAATTAAGTGTTTGGAGTTACACTGGTGGGTTCCTTGATTTGGTGATTGATTTGCATCACCAGATGTTAAATGTAGAAACTTAAGTGCCTTTTGAAAGGATCCTAAGAAATTAAGTTTCTGTCATTTTGATTCTTTTTAGAACAAAGAAATTGATTGGAAAGTACAAAATGCTGAATTCATTGTGATTATTTGTAAAGCCTATAGCCTACTTGGTTATTTAGGATTACCATTACATTGTTATATGGTTAGTGTTGATTGATATTTGAACTGGAATGTCCCTTACAAATATTTTATCCTTTTCTGTACTGCAGGCATTGCAACGAAATACATGTTGGACCAACTGGCCATCCATTCAAGTCTTGCCGAGGCCTAAGGTCAGATACCCGCCATGGCATGCATGATTGGACAAAGGCCACAGTGGAGGATATTTTTGTTCCAATGGAGGCCTTCCACCTTTTCGACCGCTTGGGTAAGCGCATTCCACATGCTGAAAGGTTTTCAACACCAAGGGTGCCTGCAATTGTCGAGCTATGTGTTCAGGCTGGTGTTGACCTACCAGACCTCCCAACAAAGTAGGCGGAGAAAGCCTGTCATCCGCATTGGCAAGAGTGAGATCATCGGCGCAAATGAGGACGACCTCCCGGACCCCAAGCCTAATAAATTCAAGAAGCCAATCCTGGATGAGATCCCAGATTCAGATGTCGTCCCACCAGCTAATCCTGAGGAGACTGCCCGGCTCTCAGAGGGTACACTTGAGGCATGGGAGACCTTGAGGCTGAGGTGCTCAGAAGCTGATGAGAATGTACAGTGTGAGGGTTTGTGGGTACTGCCCAGAGTTGCACATTGGACCAAGTGGACACAAGGCACAGAACTGTGGTGCATACAAACATCAGCAACGGAACGGGCAACACGGGTGGCAAACAGCAGTGCTTGATGATCTGATACCACCGAGGTATGTCTGGCATGTGCCTGAATCAGCACCAGAGCTGCAGCGTGAGCTAAGGAACTTCTATGGTCAAGCACCGGCAGTGGTTGAGCTATGTGTGCAGGGGGGCGCAAAGGTGCCTGATCAGTACAAACCAACTATGAGGTTGGATGTTGGCATACCGACCAACTTGAAGGAGGCTGAAATGGTAGTCTGAATGCATTCAGTAGTCTACAGAACATGTCCATTCTTTCAGTGTCCATACATATGGGTTTCATTTGCTGTTGACTGTGAAGTTAAGTAGCAAACCTGATTGCTTACTTTCTAATCACACATTTCAAGAGTTTTTCCTTATAGCCAGGAAGATTGTTTGAGACAATTTATAAACTTGTCAATCTTCTTCCACATCAACTCCGAGAAGAATGTAAGTTTTGAAGTCAACTCTTGTTGAATGTATGTTGTGATACTGAAGGCCTTTCTGTATCATTTGGACAAGCTCCAGTGTCTAAAATGTTGTTTGGTTGCTTATTCATTTCCCTTCAGATGAACATGAAGAAGATCAAGAAAATCTTCCCTTAATTTTATGATGCATTATATCAGATCTATGCCCATAATAATGCGGACCAGTGATTATACTTTCTTTTTTTAGGCAAAATGCATTTTAAGTCCTTGTATTATGGTATTTTGTTCGTTTTGGTATACATCTTGTATGAAAATGTTTAATCTACTATACTTTCGAGGTTTTGGCAATTATGGTCACTTAGGGTGACGTGGCGTACACGCATATAAATTTGAATATATGAATATTTTAATATGATGTGGCGGCTGACGTGGCATGTTGTGTGGCAAAAATTAAAAAATTTAATATGTTAAATACATATTGATAGTGTAGCAGCTGATGTCGCATGCCATGTCATCATGCTGACGTGGTATGCCACGTGGAAAAAATAGGAAAAATCAGAAAAAATAAGAAAAAATAGGGAAAAAATCAAGAAAAATCAGAAAAAATCAAGGGAAATCGGGGAAAAAAACTTTTGCATTTTTCCAGAGGATTTTATTCCTAAATCAAAATAAGCAATATTTTTTAAGAGAAATTGATTTTGTAAGGTGGTCTAATGACACTATTTTCTTAATAATAATATAAATTTTTGTCACATTATTAACCACACATAGTAAAATCTATGATTATTTAAGCAAAATTTAAGTCTTGTGACATTATTAAGCTATAGGGTAAAATCCTGTGTAAAAATGCAAGAGTTTTTTCCCCTGATTTTCCCCTATTTTTATATTTTTTCCTGATTTTTTCCCTATTTTTTCTGATTTTTTTTCCTAATTTTTTCTGATTTTTAAAATTTTTTCCATGTAGCATGTCACGTCAGCATGATGACATGGCATGCCACGTCAGCTGCCACATCAGCAATAAGTATTTAACATATCAAACTTTTTAATTTTTGCCACATCAGCATGCCACATCAGCCGCCACGTCAGATTAAAATATTCATGTATTCAACCCGTGTGCCAGTTGGCTACCACGTCAGCCCTAGGGACCATAATTGCCAAAATTCTGAAAGTGCAGAGTGCGTCGTGAGAACATTTTCATAAGATGTAAAACCAAAATGAATAAAATACCATAGTATAAGGACTAAAAATATATTTTTGCCTTTTTTAAGAAAAAGTGTGCACTAGGGGTAATTCTGCATTTTAGTATTGGGTTTCATTTGCATATGATATCAGTTAGTCTGAACTCTATTTTACGAAAATACCATATTATTTTTAATTAAAGATTTTCCGTTTCCACTTATAGAAGAAGTGTATAGAGTGTATTGAGTTCAAACACACCCAACCATCAGGTTCCTTTGTTGTGTTGGTTTTTTTTCCTTTTGCCACTACCTTGATCTCCCATGAGATTTGTTGAATATTTTGGGATAGATATTGAGATTAAATCAAACATTAAAAATATAAGTTGGATTGTTTTGGGATAGATCTTTCAGGCAACTAAGCGATGTCGAGGTGAGTGATGTTAGGGTGAGCGATGTTGCTTGTGAATGGCGTGGTGATGAGTGGTGTCAGCGCTGAACGCTTGATTATGTGGCCGAGTAGTGTTGTGCACAATGGTGTCATCCTTGGTGAGGGTTAAGCGGAATCAAATGGAGATAAGGTGGCTCTCCTTCCTCTTCTAATCTTAAGCCTCTGCAGTGGATTGTGTCTTAAATTGTAAACCAAGTGAATCAGAACTGTTGGAAAAGGAAGTTATGCTCCTGCTCCTCTTCTGAGATTGTATTCAACTCCTGGAGGAGCATGCTACCGATCTTCCGCGGCTTTCTGAAGGTGGTGGGGCGACGTTCAGAACGGTAGCTTAGTAAACATAGCGTTCCACTACCAGCATTGCATAGGCGAGCTCTTTGATTTTACTTTCGATTGAAGCCGATCATCCGAAATCCCTATGTTCTAATGATGAGCCAATAGCACTCCTTCGGAGCTAGAGGAGTTTCCTCTAGAGTGGGAAGAACTTCTCCCGGTCATTTGGGTTTTGGGTAGAGGCGATCTCATTTGCTCCCTAGGCTTGATTTCTTTTTGATTTCCCTTACGGTAGCCATATGACTTATGTGGTCGTGGGTTCGTGGCGTCGCCAAACTATTAGGTCGGGGAAATCGGTTTTGATCCCAATTCTTCACTAAAGGTTGATTTTGTTTTGTATTGCGGGACTTAGATCGGTAGGAAAGAGAATCGAAATCAAACCAAGAGAAACGGTACACCAAATTTAACGTGGAAAACCCCAAGGAATAGGGAAAAACCACGATGCTCTAGGATGAGAGCAAATCCACTATGTGTTGATGGAGTTACAAGGATCATGAGCTATGAAGGAGAGGTTTGAGGTTACAACTGAAAGGAAAAGAGAAAAATTCTCCAGAGCAACAGTGTTTTGGGGTGGTCGAGTGATCATCCTACAAATGATCTCCTCCTCTCCCTTTTATAGGCTCCGGGTGCTTGGTGTCCAAGTTCTTGTCCACTTGGCCACTTGTGTGCCAACTGAATGCTAGCTAGGTGCCACCCATATTGCCAACGGATGCCAGCTAGGTTGCCAGCTGGGTGTTAGCTGGGTGCCAGCTAGATGGCCAGTTGTGATTTTTCTAGAAGCCTCGCCAAGTTTGCGGAGGTTCCTTCTTTATGTTCAATCGAGTGTTACGGGCGTTCCAAAACGACCTTCTTCTCCTGTATGATCGTTTGAGTAGAATGTTTTGGCTGAATATTTTGCGAGAGCGTCTTGGTAGAATGCTAAGTAGAACATTCAGCAAACTATTAGGCAGACTATTCGACGAATTGTTCGGTGGATCATTCAGCACACTATTAGGTTGTTTTTTGATGTCTGTTGAGGAGGACCATTCAGCGGATCATTCGGCATACTGTTTTGGATACTCGCCTCTTATGTTGGGAAAATAATGGCTCGAGATTTTGTCACATGCTTGACTGATTAGGGGCCACGCGTCTTCCCAATTTCACCCTTATCATATATATATATATATATATATATATATATATAAATGTTAAAGTGAGGTCGGCCGCATTCCACTCTAACACTCAGCCGCTCATGGGTTTTGGGTGTTAGAGTGGGCTGGCCACATTTGCGGCCTGCCTGACTTTAGTACCTCTGTATATATAGATATATATATATATATATATATATATATATCTATTATCTATTATACTCCTATAGGAGGATTGTTGGTCCAACATTTCAATGTGTGTGGACCAAATTACCCTCATCAAGTTATCATAATTCTAATAATATCCCAAGTCTATTAAATGTATCTTAAAGTTCTATTAAATGTATCAAAAATTAATCTAATATAAAATATTTATGTATTTTAATACATTATTTTATTTTTACATATTTTTATTTTGGAAACGTAAAAAAAAAATTTAGGTATGCCATTTTATAAATTTTTTGATATATATGCCAAAATACCCTCTATCAATTCAATTTATTTAATTTATTCAATTCAATTTAAATGTCCCTAATTTATTTAATTTATGATATAATCTTATTTATTTAAATTATATTTCAATTTATTTAATTTATTCAATTCAATTTAAATGTCCCTAATTTATTTAATTTATAATATAATCTTATTTATTTAAATTATATCCAAATTTTCCCATTTCATATTGATTCCCTTATCTTAATTTACACTCATTTACCATTTACCATTCATATTAGTTTTAAATTTAAGATATTTTTTATATCCTATTTATTTAATTTAAAATATTACGTTATTTATTTTTAATTCTCAAAAGATATTAAATATCTATTTATTTACCATTAGTTTATTTTAAATCATTTAATAAAATTTCATATATTTTATTTATTTAATTTATAGTAATTTACCGAAAGCCCATTTCCCTATAATATATATTTTCATTTACCTCTACTTTTATTTAAAATAAAATAATCCATTTATTATTATTATTATTATTATTATTATCCCATCCTTTCTCATTTCTTATCCTTCCGGTTCCCAACCTCTCGCCTTCTCACCTCTTTCATTAACCTTCAATCTTAATCCTCATTAATGAAAATGGAACTCCTTTCCTATTTTATGTTCCCTATCTTCCTCCTCCTTTGCCGTTACCCTAAGCTCCATCCTCCTCCTATATCTGTTTTCTTTGCCATCTTATTGATGTCAATTTTCTTGATTTTAATTTTCTTACTTTTTTTTACACCCTTTAATGCAGTATTAGCAGAAACAGAGGTGCTAATTGATTTAATCTATTCCTTTTTTATATTTGTGTAGTCATCTTTCTGTTTCCATGCTCATTTATATATTAGAATGGTTTTTATTCATTACCTTTCTTTGCATTTCATTTTCTTTTTATACATATCGTAAAGGAATCTTGTCATTTGCACAAGTTTGAATCATTGCAATTCTGTGATTCTTTTGAGCTATTCATTATTTTTGTCATGAAACTTTACAACCTTTGTTTCCAAGTATATTTAGGCTGTTGATTTTCTATTTGTTTTTCTTATGAAATTACTCTAAATCTTCAGGTCCTTTATGATATAGGTGTTTTTTTTTTCCACCATTGAACCTTTCCAATGCCTTATATATCAAGGATTGATACTTCGAGATGTAAATATATGCTTCTGTTGTAAAGTACCATATCCATTTCTAATGGATCGAGTAACAAGTTGAATATACAGCATACAAAGATAAAGAAGGTAGATTATTGTCTGTTGATTCTGTTTCTGATGTGGGCGAATATACTCAAGAGAGGATACATGTAGAAAAGGTTTGCCCTGACAGGTTTTTCTTGTTGAATAATCAAATATCAAAGTTATAGATCTAAAGGTTCTATTTTTTTTGCAATCTTATGTGGAAATTATCTATAAACTGATATATGTACATTTTTCATGTAGGTCACAAAAGCTGGTGATTTTCATGTGTTGAAGGATGATCCAAGCATTCGTTTAATTTCCCGATCCTACAAAATGAGTAAAAGTTGAGGGAATGTAATTAATCTGGATGATGTTGTTTCCAAATATGGTGCAAATTATCTTCATTTGTATGAAATGTTTATGGGACCATTGAGGTAGTTTCCTTGTTCTATTCTTTGTTTTCCATCCTTCTTCATATAATGTCTAGAAATTAGATTTATTATCATTTACCTTTACTTTTCAGAGATTCAAAAATGTAGAATACAGGTGGGATTGAAGGTGTACATAGATTCTTAGGGAGGATTTGGAGGCTTATTATTGGTGAGCCCTTGCCTGATGGATCTTATAGGGAAGGGATTATTTGTCCTTTGATAGTAAACCTACTTTGGAACAACTCACATTTTCTTCATAAGTGCATCAACAAGGTTCGATTGCTTTCATCTTTTGTAGTGCCTTCGACCTTCTTGGACAAGCGTGTTTGGTGGCTAAAAGTGACTACCATCTTAGATCTTGGAAACCAAAATATTACGGTTTTTCCTAGATCTAATAAATTCAAGCGCTTCCTATATAATCATTTAGGTTTTTTTGGAAGGTGAACTTTGTGATCCCTTACATCTTCTACCATTCCTATAAATATATCCATGTATCTTTAGACAGACAACATCAAGCAACAATATTATTTCTTCTTGATGAGGCATTCGGACCAGAATTCATTGGCAGCTGTAAAGATGTAGGATTTCCGTTCGCTTCCCTGTTCAAAACTCTAGAAACCTGACATTCTTTTTGCTTGTTTTTAAATGTATGTTTATTTCTTATGGCTAACAATTTTCATGTTTGGTTGTGTCAAAGTACACAAATTTTTTCAAAATAAAGTTTCACAATATTTAATTCATTCCCTATTTGATATTTTTATTACATTGGTGCACATGGATATTTTTCTCCTCAACCTATCATTTGAAGGTCTACCGAGAGGAAGAAATTCAAGAAACAAAATTCAACACAGGGAATCCTACTGCTATGATGGAATTCATCAATCTGCCTACAAAGGTACCTCCAAGTTTGCAGTTTCATAGTTTCTGTTAACTGTAGAAAGCTTAGTTAAATATTAGGAAGCAAATTTGGTCTACAAAACTTCTCCTTTTATTTGCATGGATATTCTTCTTGTTCAAGCATGATATTCCACTTTGCTTTCTGAATTATTATTGTGCGGGAAGGAATTTATAATATCAACTATTTCTCTTGGTTTATTACCATTCAGTTCGGTACTTCATACAAGTGCTTTGTGCAAGCTCTTGATTGGGATTTTGTTATTTTGTTACTCTTGATTGGGATTTTGTTATTTTGTTATTTTGATGGTCGATGAAGGTAAACAATATGTACTATTTTTTGTTCTCTATATGCGTATAGTGGGATAATCATCCGAAACAAATTATCGAGGCATTTACTTTCACCTTTTGCGCCACACATGGCGGAGGAGCAGTGGTTTCACTATAACTGATTTTTCCCATCCTTCTAGTAGAGTTTTTGATTAGTCATCAACCAATTTATTTGCCTAAACTTATTTGATTCCTATGTTGCTAGAAACATTTAGATTTATTGTAAACAAGCAATTTGATAATGTCTTTATGTTTTAATAGATTTCCTGGTAAAGCTGTCAGAGTGACATTTGTTGGCCAAGCTGCATCTTTAGCTCCAAAACCTCCTGTTGAAGCTGTGAAGGTTCATTATTTTTAAATTCTCCGATCCAACCTTATAACAACTTGTAACTACATTAGCTACAACACCTTATGCATGATTTACTTTCTCTATCTTGTGTGTTCTTCAATTTCTAGACAATAATCATTATATTCCATTAATAATTTAATTTTGTTGGTGATTCGCGAATCCCATATGGTGTGACTTTTTCCAATCTGTTAGTCATAAAGAATTGTGCTAGATATATTAATATATTTTTTCATTACATGCATATAGAAATTTCCAAATGAAATGTTAATATATTGTTACATGAGTATAGAAGATTTCCTTCTTGAAGAGCAGCATAAAAAATAGCAACAAATGAATTAATTTGAAGAACATGAGCAGAAGAGGTTACTAAGATGGATTAATTTCTTCATAATATGGTCAACTTGATTAGTTCACTATTTCTTGATGACAAAGTTACTAACATGAGAATTATAATGAATGTGAAATATTGTGAAGTATATATGTTATGGCAAAGTACATGGACCAAGGATCTACCAAAGTTAATTTGCATGCTAAAGACCAACCAAATGCAATCTATTTCCTTAGTTTGATTTTTTTTTTTTTTTTTAAAAAAATTCTTTCTTTCACTTTTTGGATGGTGTTATTTTCATCTGCAATTTATTTGATTTTATTTTATTTTTTGAATTCTATCTTTCACTTTTTGGATGATGTTATTTCTTTTTCTCTTTTACTTATCAAGTGTGAGTTCTTTTTCTCATAAACAACCACTCTTTTGCTTAAATAAGAACTTGATTCTCTATTTGAGTACGGTAATTTTTAACCATTAGATTGTGTGGGATGTTCATTTAAGTTAGCAAGAGTGTGTTGCAAGTTCTTGGACCAAATTTCATCAATGCTATAGGTTGTAGAAAAAACTCAACTCATATGGCACATAATTTACTTAAACTTCCAGGGCTTCTGAACGAGTATAGTTTTATATGTTAAAATGTATCTAATCACAAACTTTATGTAATGCCTACTTCTAACTATCTATTTCATGACCTAAAATTTTGTAGTTTTGACTTCTTTGTTAATAAGATTGAGGTACTTATTTTCATTGATCAAAAATTGCAAACAAGAAGATAACAAGTGTTGATGAGTTTTACTTCAATTGTAAATTACAACTGCCTGATTAATTCCAGGTTCTTGTCCCCTAATTGTAGATTATCTTGTCTATATAAGAGACATGCTACCTTAATTAAAAAAATCAAAATGAAATTAGTTTAGTTTTCATGTGCCTGTATGTTAGATCTACTTGACGATTTTGCTTTATATGAACTCCGGTGTTAACAGGATTAAAACCACCTATTAGATTTTCAACAATAATTTGTCTTTTCTCCCTTTTGAGACAATTATTTATGATGTTCATTTTTTTCCTCTCTTAAAAAAATGTGCTTTATGTCTTCTAGGTTGTAATGATATTGGTTGATAATAGCTTGCTCTGTGTTAGATACTGATATTAATCTATTGTAAATAAGAAATTTTGGCACAGGGATGATGAGCATTCAGTCTTGTTTCATAATGATCAGTTTTCTTACGCACATGTACAAATGTTTACCAATGTGAGCTGTATTGAGACTAGGAAGGCCAGACCCTAATTTAGTTTTGATTCTCCTTGTGAAGGTTGTTTGCTTGATGAATTTTTCATGTGAACCAATCATGTAAGCGATTATGGTTTATCCACTTTTTTGTTTTTTAAAAAAAAAGAGAGATGTGAGTGATGCCTTCTATTGTAGGCTCTCATTTTAGGAAAAGATCCAAGACAGTCTTCACTCATTGATGTAAAACACATCTTTTGGACTATATACCCTCTTTAGCATGTTGAACTAAGAGTTCTAGCCATTCTGCAGGGTTTTACAACCAGTGGTTTTATTTATATCGCAGTTGTTGGAGCCCTTCCAGAAATGAATACAAGGAACACGACAGTTACAAGCACCTTAATTCAGTTAACATCCTTGGTTCTAGGAGTGACTGTCGCTCTTTGTATTTCTCTTGTTGAATAAGTGTTGTCTATTTATGTATATTCATTACTGTAATCCAGTTTAGAACAGTATTTAAGTCAATTAAGGTATAACATGTCATTGAGAAGTATAAATGAATAAGTTAGCTGAGCACTTTGTTTCAAGGAGAAAGTCTATGGACTTGATTTCCTTTTGGCAAGAGAATGCTACCTGTTCATGCATAGACCTTAAGGTGATTGATTGATTATTCACAGGTGGAAAAGAAGGAATTGAAGAATTTTGATCTTCTTTGGTAGAAGAATTTTTAAATGCAATATAAATAAATAATAATATAATATATATAAGTTAATATTAATGAAAAACAAAAAAAAATATTATAAATAAAATTATTTAAAATTTTAAAAATAACCAAACAACAAAACATGTCGTCGTGCAACGCACGTGCATTACACTAGTATATATATATATATATATATATATATATATATATATAGACACACAAACAAGTCATGTTTTTATTGAATGACTTAGTTGGAAATCTTCAAATAAGTTTAGGGTAGTTCAAACATTTCAAGTCATCTTTTTCTTTTAAAAAAGCTCCCAAGGTGCCCTCGTTTCCAAGAGGCTTGTTGCCTTTGTCTTCCCCACTTGCAATGGTGGACGGGGGAAGAGTTAAGGCACCATGAGAATCTACGCCTTTGCCGCTCACGCCAACCAATAGTAATCAAGGCTTTCATGCAAGGACTAACAAATAGGAGATCCTCTCGCTCATGAGATAGGAGGAGGTCATGGGCCAATGTAGTTGGAAACCAGGTGGGGCGAAGCCTATAGGCGACGATCCTCA
This sequence comes from Dioscorea zingiberensis, assembly GCA_026586065.1. Lineage (NCBI taxonomy): Eukaryota > Viridiplantae > Streptophyta > Magnoliopsida > Dioscoreales > Dioscoreaceae > Dioscorea > Dioscorea zingiberensis. The sequence continues at coordinate 21,054,493 of CM048822.1, forward strand.
CCCCCATATTGGTTCTAGAGAAGCTGAAGATGACAATGGAGGATACTGTGTTGCTAGAAGACAATGTGCTGCAAAGCGCACGCGAGTCCATGAGACTATTGCTATAAGGTAAAATCTTTGGTACGCCCCTCACCTTCAACTTGCCCGAGAGAACCTTCCTGTGCTGCAGAGTAGCATTGGAGAGTCTCAATGGCAAATATGCCTCCACGACTTTCAAAAGATTAATGACAGCAATGCTCACGGATACAACTTCATCAACTACTAGTCGAATCACGGAAGCCTAGAGGTAAGAAAGAAAAAGAAAGAAAAATATCAAAAATGAAAAGAAAGGCAATTCTAAGTCAAAAAAATATCATTGATGACTTAGGAAATTCTAAATATGAGGTCAAATTACAAGTACAAATTAGCACATAATCAAATTGGAGGTTAAAAGCCCGCCAAATTGGCAAAATTGACCAAGTATACACTTAGACATATAAATGGAGCGCAAGGTTAATTAGTACCTACCAAATTGGTTTATTAGTTGAGTGCGGGGGTAGCAATTCAAACAAAATGTGAAGTTACGAGACTTAAATTGGCGGATTAACCACACATGAGCTAATAACAGAGCAGTACTTGGTCAATGGTCACTACCTACAAAACTGGCTTGGAACAAGGTGCAAGGTTGAGACTCAAATCCAAGTTCATCCGCAATTGAATGCAAGATTAATACAAACCAAATGGACTAAACAATTTATTTATTTATTTATTTGAAATAAGTAGATAAACCATTTTCATTTAATTGACTAAACAATCAAATACGTGGTAAGGAAAAAAGTGACTGGGCCTATTTTTATATGGGCCTATAAGTAGAACCATAATCGGAAATTTAAGAAGATAAGAGTATTGTGAAAAAAAAATAAAGACCTCTTTATAAAAGTTTAAATATTAAGTTTATAGGAAAGAAGACACTAATACAAGTCCAAACAGGAGACCATACACAATGAAAAGAGATTTAGACAAATTAATAAGGCATTCAAGGCCTTAAGGTTTCAAGGCACTCTTTCTTCCTTCTCACTCTTGGAGACATGCCATGTAAATAGCAACTGTTCCAGGGGTTTTACTCATTCATACTTATATTATTTGTATATAATTTTTTTGGGTTGGTTTCTCGTATTTACCCATCTTGCTATCGGGACCTTATTTTTGGATCCCTTACACATGATGAACTTTTGGTGCCACAGCATTCTTGTCGGCACCTAGCTATTACTTTCATATCAATATTTTCATTTTGCACCCTCATAATTGATCACATAGTTATATAGTATGTTTCAAATTTCAATCATGTTAAGGATGTTTGATTTTGTATATATCACCAAGGCTTAGTAACAATTGCAGGGACATCAAATGGGACATCTTGTCATATATAGTTGCTTTAAATAACACAGACCCCCAAGGATATATAATGGATCAATTTGAAAGATTCAGACAAAGGTCCATTAGAAATAGGGCTATAAGTTCAAGGATTAAGAACATGGCGCATTGCTAGGGACATTGTTCGGCTCTTGTAGGAGATGTGAAACCTTCATTCTTATAAGCCAATATACTTCTAATGTTTTTTTTTTGTTTTTCTTTTTGCTTTTTTTTTATATAAAAAGTGGTGTCCATTTGGGAAGTAAAATATAGTAATGTTATTACATTAGGGATTAATAATAAAAGCTAGAAAGGTACAAAGGGGCCAGGGGCCGATTCAAGGGCCTTATACATGAGTGAGTGCACCTGTGCTCGTTATTCTCCTTGGTCGTTTTGGGAAGTGTCCAAGTGTCCTCACTTTGGTGTTGCAGTGGCTCCTTTCTTAGTGAAAATTAGGCTTCTTTTGATGAAGGATTTTGTTACGTACCCCATTTCTATTCCCATGCAAGAATATTCCTAAAAAACGACAACGGAGGGAGGGGACCAGTCAAGGAGCAACAAAGAAGACAAAGCTCCCGTGAGTAGTAACGCGTGTCTCAGAGAATGTGGTCTCCAAGAACTTAACCAACCAGACGAGGCCCACTCCACATGTCGAAGAAGAAGAAGGGAGCGTAAAGCGAACACACGCTACGCAAGGTTCGTAGGCGCATGGTTTTTAAAAGGCGCACGAGAACGCAAACCCTAGTTATCGAAGAACTGTGATCTTGGACGAACTCCTTAAAGGACGGAGGCAACAAGTTGGGAGGTTATCTTCTTGGTGATGTTGGGGTGCTAAACCCTAGTTATCTTACTGCATTATGTTGTTGTTTAGTGTTTTTACTATTTCTGAAGTTCCTAGTGTAGCCTGAGGGCAAACTCTTTTCATATTTGTATTTCTCAAAGAAGGTGTTAGGGTTAAAGAAGTTGTGATCCTTGAGTTTTTCTTCCTTGCTGAAAGCTCGATAAATAGAGTGTTATAGACTTCATTGTCACTTGTTTGGCCCGCTTGGTCATGTTAATTTACTACATCAAACTAAGAGATCATTAAAAAATCAATATCTTAAATTATTTGAGTAAATATGTTGTTTATTTATAAAATTTCTTCGATTCCTTTCAAACGAGAGGTTTCACAAGAAGGTCATTTCGATTAGATCATAACCCATTCGTAGAGTTTTGTCCACTTAAATGGTGTGAGAAGGAAGGGCCCATAGATCATGTATTGATTGAGGTATATTTCTAATCTAAAGGATGTTGCAAAAGTGGTTTCATACCCATTAGCATATGAGCAGAGGATTAGCAGGTGGTTAATGGTCCTGTCCTTGTTTTTTAGAAGGAAGCAAGTTGTCCATGTCCTCTACACTTCCAATTTTATTCCATTTTTTTATCGGTGTAATATCTAATTTAGTTCCTCTATTATATCGATTTGTGATTTTAGATCTCTCTATTATAATTTGAGCATTTTTTGTTCCTATACTTTCACGATTGAGGAATGTCAGTCTCTCAAGGCATATTTAAAGGCATGTTTAGCCCCTAAAGTTGACGAAGGGAGGGACTGACATTTCTCAATTGTAAAAGTAGAGGGTCCTCAAGGGCTCAAATTATAATAGAGGGATCTAAAGTCACAAATCGATATAATGGAAAGACTAAATTGGGTATTACACCTTTTTTTTATCTATTCTTGTAGGTGCTTGATTAGTGGAGAAGTCATTCGAAGCTTTCTTGATTTATTTTTATACTAATTATTTATAAATTGTGAAACCCAGTATATAATTTACCATTTTCTTTAGGGGGTGGATAATAAGAGCACTAAGTTTGGTATTTAGTTACAAAAATTTAAAAGTTTTTAATCTTTTCCTGCAGCCAGACTAGTAACTTCTCTTGATTTCTCTGTTGCACGGTCTTCATTCTATTCTTGCCATCCTCTCTAGTGCAGCCAGTTATGCAATATTATGCTCCCTTGGTATATGCCCAATCTCCCAATCCTTGTCATTCTTTAATACTTGCTATTGCTCCTAAGCTAGGATCTTGCTTTTGTCGGCTTAAGCTCTTTGAATAAATGCAAGTTGTCTATGTTTACAGTTGCATAGGAAGTTGTAACAAAGAAACAACTACAAACAAAGATGATGGAAGAGAAAAGAATTGGAGAAAAGAACATAGTTGAAGATATATTTTCATTCATTTTTTTTATTATCTCAGAGAATTACATTGTAACTTATAGGGAACTATACAATCTCCAAATTAAGCAATATTTCAAATCAAGTAAATCTCCAATTAAGTAGATCTCCAATCAAGGCGATTCCCAATCAATCAAGCAGATTTCCAAATTTAGAATAAATCTTCAACACTCCCCCTCAAGTTGGTGCATAGATATCATACATGCCCAACTTGTCCACTAATTTTGAGAACCTTCGATTTGAGACAGCTTTAGTAAGAAGATCAGCCAACTGGTCCTCTGATCGGATTTTAGGCAATTCCAACATACCATCATCAAGCTTCTCCTTAATGAAAAATCTGTCCACCTCCACATGCTTTGTACGATCATGTTGGACCGGGTTGTGGGCAATATCACAATACAATTTAATTGGTTGTCTAGATGAGTATCCCAAATCCTCCAAAAGAAGTTTCAACCATAGTGTTTCACAAAGTGCAAGTGCCATACCTCACGAATTGACTACGCAGCAGGCGAGCAACAACATTTTGTTTCTTGCTTCTCCATGTAACAAGATTGCCACCAACAAATGTAAAATAACCGGAAGTTGAGCGCCTATCATCTTGTGATCCATACTATGCATCATATATATGCATGAATATTTACCTTGATGCAGTCGCATTGATGTTGTAACTTTCTGTGCAACAGTCTACATTTTTAGTGAACAAAACTCCTTTTCCAGGTGCAGATTTTAAATACCTCAAGATGCGCATAACTGCATTCAAATGTTGCTCTCTAGGATTGTGCATGAATTGGCTGACAATACTCAATGCATAAGCAAGATCCGGTCTTGTGTGTGCCAAGTACATCAGTCTTCCTACAAGCCTTTGATATCTCCCTTTATACATTTGGAACTTGATCCGGCTCAATGCATAACTTCAAGCCTTCTTCCATAGGTGTATCGGTGGTTGACATCTTTGACATGCCAGTTCATGTATGCAATGTCTAAGGTATACTTTCTTTGTAGCGAGAAATATCCCTTTCTTGGATCTCGAAACTTCAATTCCAAGGAAATACTTCAAGGGACCAAGGTCCTTCATTTCAAATTCTTTGGATAAATATCCTTGTAATGCCTTTCTTTCTTCTGGATCATTCCCTGTGACAACCATGTCATCTACATATATAATGAGTGCAGTGATCTTACCTTGTTTCATTTTTAGAAACAATGTATGATCCAAATTGCTTTGATGATAACCAAAGTCTTTCATGGCTTTTGTAAACCTTCCAAACCATGCTCTCGGGGATTGTTTCAACCCGTACAATGATTTCTTCAATTTGAACACCTTCTGACGATGTTGTGCTGGTATCTTGCAATTTGGTGGGAGATCCATATAAACTTCTTCAGATAATTCTCCATGTAAAAAGGCATTCTATTGTTGCAATGGCCAATCTAGGTTTGCAGCTAAAGATAATAGCACTTTCGAGCGGTGTTGATTTTAGCTACGGTGCAAAGCGTTTGATTATAATCAATCCCATAAGTTTGGGTGTACCCTTCGCTACAAGTCTTGCTTTGTAGCGTTCAATTAATACCATCTGCCTTGTATTTCACGGTATAGATCCATCGACGTCCCAATCGCTTCTTCCACGGTGGACAATCAACAAGTTCCCAAGTTTGTTGTTTTTGCAAGGCATTCATCTCTTCATTCATAGCGACTTTCCATCTTGGGTCGGTTAAGGCTTCACACCTTTGTTAGGAATAGCTTCTGATGAATAATTGATTTACATATGATCTATTTGATTGAACAAATTTTGGTAGGACCGCGAAATGACTCATAGGATATTTAACTTTACTAGAGAGGTCAGGTTCATAGGTGGGTTTAGGAATACCTCTAGTTTGGCGTTGTGGAAGTTCTTTTATTGGTGGTTGAGACACTCTATCAGGAACATCTTCAGTAGACGATTGGTGTGGTATATTGACGAGGGGCTCGATTCTGGCCTTCGATTTTACGAGCCATTCATCACTATTCAAATCCAATTCAGCAATATGTTCTGGTTTACGTAGCGGAATCTTCACTTGCGGTGAGGTTCGAGATGTTGCGATTAATGCATTTGTAACTTCTATTGCAACATCTTACATTGCGATTTTACATTCTGCGGTAGAATACGGTGTTGCGGTTTACATTTGCAACTTCTCTTGCAACATCTGTTGTAGTTTCTTCAGAGATCTGTAGTTTGAAGTCTTCATAAGCTAGAGTGCGAATTTCACGAATTCCCTTACGGTGCTCCCACGAAGTTCAAACTTCGGATGAGAAATACATTTTCATTTTCATGGAAAACCACAACTCTTTGTGACAAACATGCGTCGAGTTGGAGGATGATAACATCGGTAACCCTTTTGGTGTAGAGCATATCCAACAAAAACACATACATAGCGCTTCGAGGAGCTAACTTGTTGCGTTGATGTGTATAGAGATGCACAAAAGCGACACAACCAAAGACACGAGGAGGCAAATTTGGGACGCTAGTTGCACCCACAACATCCCAAAGAGCTTGTTGCGGTGTCCAGAAAGCCAATAGAGCTAGAGGGAACTCTATTGATCAAATATCTTTGCGAGAATGTAAAGCTTCTCCCCAATAGGATAATGGCATATGGGGAACGCGATTAAGGAGAGCTGGCGCAAACAACTTCCAACAAATGTCGATTTTTCAGCTCCAACTCCATTCTGTTGTGGTGTATTAGAACAAGTAGTTTGATGGAGAGTACCATGAACTTGCAAGAAACTCTGAAGTTCAGAACTTGTATATTCTCCTCCATTGTCGCTCAGAAGGATCTTGACTTGTGAATGGTACTGAGTTTCAATCATTTTATGAAATCTTTGAAATAATGAGTTCACTTCTCCCTTGGATTGGATTAAATACAACCAAGTCATCCTCGTACAATCATCGATCAAGGTGACAAACCACCGAGCTCCTCCCAACGTTGAGACTTTAGATGGCCCCCATACATCAGAATGTATCACCATAAATGTATGTGGACTCAATGTTGAACTTCGATTGGAAATGAAGTTCGATGACTCTTAGCCATTTCACATATATCACAATGGAAACTTGAATTATCCACTTGTGCAAACAAACTAGGAAACAACTTCCGTAGATAGCCAAAGGAAGCATGTCCAAAGGCGTCTATGCCACAACCAGATTTCAGACATCTTCTTCTCCCCCTCAGATCCACTCACTTTGAGGACTTGTTGTAACTTGTTTGAGGTTCCGGACTCCACATCCAAGTAGTACAGCTTGCCCCGTCTAATACCACAACCAATCGTCTGTTGTGTTTTGATGTCCTTGAAAATACAATGATCAGGCCAAAAAATAACAACACAAGATAAGGCTTTGGTTATTTGAGAAACTGATAACAAGTTATATTCTAAAGATGGGACAACTAAAACAGAATCAAGATGCAAAGTATTAGTGAGGGTCAAGGATCCTTCCCCAATAACTGGGATAGTATTACCATTGGCGGTGGAAACAAATTGTTGTGAGGAGGGTTTGAGAAGGTTGACTTGTCTAGAATCAAATGTCATATGATCGGTAGCACCGGAATCAATTATCCATGTACTACTAGAAACAGGTGAGGAAATATTGAAAGCCTTACCACCGTTATTTGTAGGTGTTACCAGTGTTGAGGTATGTGTTGCAATATGTGTTGCAACATACATTTTGCAACAACCGCTTGCGATTCGATCTTCTTCTTTTCGCAGACGGCTATGATCCCACCAATCTGGATAGCCTACCAGGTCGAAGCATCGATCTTTGGTATGTCCAGTGTGATGGCAATGGGTACATATATATGAAGATTTAGCGACACTATTGGTGCGCTTTGGATGGAAGCCTCGTTGTCGATCCTTCCGATCTTGAGTTGGGTAGGTGCGAGTCACCATGGTACGAGTACGCAAAAACTTGATTCCCAGGCCGAGTTGCTCGACTTACCCCCTTTGAATTCACCATAGGTTCTGATACCATGTTTACAGTTGCATAGGAAGTTATAACAAAGAAACAACTACAAACAAAGATGATGGAAGAGACAAAAGAATTGGAGAAAAGAACATAGTTGAAGATATATTTTCATTCATTTTTTTTATTATCTCAGAGAATTACATTGTAACTTATAGGGAACTATACAATCTCCAAATTAAGCAATATTTCAAATCAAGTAAATCTCCAATTAAGTAGATCTCCAATCAAGGCGATTCCCAATCAATCAAGTAGATTTCCAAATTTAGAATAAATCTTCAACAGTCTATGAATATCTAACCGTGTTCACTTCCTATACGAACAAGCCTTCTCGCACCTTCATGCGTTGCTGTCAATTGGCCTTCAAACTTTCACAAAAAAAATTGGCTATCTCATTCTCTCTCACAACTCACAAAAAGAGATTAAGGGTTCGAACCACGTCTGTGATGTGCTTCTAGTGGTTTATCCACATTTATAAAAAAAAAATTAGTATAATTTTCATCTTGTACATGATATGATTATGTAAATAGATTGTACTTTTACTACGATGCAGGTTTATTGTTAAGTTTCATGTGTCTTTTTTTTGTATTATTATTCCTTTATGACCAACTAGGAAAATTGTTTCATTGCAAATTATATTAAATAATTAATTAGCTAAAAAATAATAAATAAAATAATTAATGTTGATGGTTAATGGGTAGGTTTGATCGATATAAGTACAAAGAAAAAAAAAATCATAATCATGCTTCTATATTTGACAAAAAAGAAAAAAATTATATCAAAATAATTAATATTAATAGTTAAATAAAGATAAAAACGTTAAAGTACATTTACTACGGAATAAAAATTCTTACCCAAGATTCGGGGCGTTTGTTTGTAAATACTCATCCCTTTAATGGGGAGGATATATATGGATATAAGTTTACATTTGTTTATTTGGTCAGTGGGAGAATTTTGTGTTTGGGATTTGTCTTTTTTGTTTTTTTCCTTCATTTATAGTTATTGTTAATAATAAAATAATTAAAAATATATATTATACTATAATTATTAATATAGATAAATCACTATTCATCCCTTGATATTAATCTCAACTTTTAAAATTTAATAGAAATTTTGATATAATTTAAAATACTTAAGTAGGTACATTAATATACGAGTAATATCAAATAGTGCAATTTCCCTATTAAATATTAACATTTAATAAATTATTTATATATTATCATATGCTAAATAATATAAATACAAAAATTAATAAAAATATTTAATATTTAACAATAACTATAATTTTAAATAATAATATGTTAAAATTATAGAGTTAAAATAATTAATCTTAATAAAATATTAGATGGTGTTTGGTTGCTTTGGCAAAGAAAAGAGATGGAGAATTTTTATAGTTTCTTTGGCGAGATGAAATTAGATAAAATAAATTTATATATATAAAATTATAAATATCCTAATTTAAATTATAATATTTAAAAAATAAAGTAATACTAATTATTTATAATTAGATAATTAATAATTTGTTATTAATTATTAAATAATTATAATTTTAACTTAAAACTAACAATATCTCATCTCTATCATTAATATATAATTATTATATATTAAAAAATATTATTTTGAAAAATTATAAAATAATTTATATAATCCTTATTTTAAATTATAAATATGATAATTTCAACAAGATTAGTTATTAAAAAATAATATAAAAATAATTAATGATTAATATATAATATATTAATTTAAAATATTATTTAATACTATTTAATATTATTTAATAAAAATAAAGAATAGATCAATTAGAGGGACAAGCAGAGTCCTATGTCTCCTCAAGAAAAGTCACCATACATCCGGACAGAGTATCCTCATGAGTGTATCCTCATTACAACCAAACCAAGACATGGGAAGGCAGTTTACTAAAGGGAAAACTATATGCGATTCCCGGCATATTCACGAATTCCGGACGGTCCCTCTGACTTTCCGGCTTCCGAGAAAGTCCCACTTTTTGCAAATCTTCCCAAGAAGTCCCTCCCTCTCCATCCCGCCTCTATTTTCTGAAAAATGCCGTAATGCCCTGTCCCTATTGGGTGATTTTGGTTTGGAGATCTCACTTGGGTCACGTCGAACTTCGCCATACCTTGCGGTGAAGATCTTCACCCACATTCAGCTTCCTTGTTTAGTATACTATCTCCTCGTTCCTTCCCTTCTAAGCGTCTGCGATTGAAGATCTTCACGCCTTCGCTAATGGAAACCATTTTCTTTGTTGCAAGGTACAAAGAAGAAGGCCATGTTCTTGATTTCACCATGTTGTCCTCGTGGCGGTCAGGTTGGAGGAAATTCACGGTGAGAGTGAAGTATGTCGGCCCCGCATTTGAAAGGCACAAGGCTATATGTTTAGTTGACTCGGATAGGGGATTTCTTGCGGATGTGCGAGGGTCGTCGAATATTAAAGAAGATGGTGGTGGACATGATCGTTGAGGACAAGGATGTGACAATAGGGAACCTGGCAGAATCATCTGTTGCCCCGTAATGAAGATTTTCTTTTGATTTGTTTCGTTTATGTTTTGTATTTTCGCTTATTATTATGTGTAAGCCTTTATTATTAATGGTTTTCTTATTGTACCACTGAAGCGTTTAGTATTTAGGAGTTTGGTTGACTAAACGACGAACCGTTTATTATTTTGAGTTTTCGCATATTATGTGACCTAAGCGTTTATTATTTGCGGTTTTCACTCATTTAACGGCCGATCGTTTATTTTATGGAGTTTCCGCTTACTATACGATCGCATCGTTTATCCTTTTCTGTAAAGCATGTATTCCCGCTGTTAAACGACTAAGCGTGTATTTCATGACTTTGGTCTTCTACACAGGGTTTCCGTCCCAATGCTGTCATCACAAAGTGAAGAAGTGGACTTGCGCATGCTCATGCCAGAGCACTTGGAATCAGACTCCGTTGTGATCGGCACCGTCGGTCAGAGATTTCACAATCTTTGAACACTTGAGGATTCTTTCACGGGACTTTGCCATCAGGTAATTTCGACTATCGGTTCATTAAGAATGATCGGCAAAGAGTGGCCAGTTGCATGTATGCGATGGATGATTGTCGATGGCGTGTCCATGCATCGATGGTTGGTAATATTAAAGAATTCCATTATCAAAACAATAACAACCTCGCATACATGTGGAGGGATTGGCACTACATCCCATCCAAAGGCTTCTATGAAGTGGGTGCGTGGCAAACATGTGATACTGAAACTCAAAGATCGACCACTCTATAGGGCCGTGGACATGCAGCGGGACATATTACGTGACCATGGAGTTCACCTGCGTACAAGCGGGCTGGATGGAGTAAAGAGGTTAGCGAGGAGATGCTCCAGGGCAGCTACCGCAAGCTTCACGATCTGTTGATGTGGTATGCGGAGAAGGTGGCGAGACCAACCCGGGTAGCATTGTGATTTTGGAAAGGAAGGTGAAAGATTCAAGCGAGGTTTCTTTTGTTTTCGGGCCTCACTTGATAGTTTCGGAGGGTGTAGACCCTTGTTATTCCTTGATGGGACTCACTTAATGGGAAATACGGTGCTTGCGTTGCTTGGCGCAAGCTGGTAAAGACGGTAATGAAGGATTCTTCCACCTAAGCGTTAAGCCATTGTTGACAATGAGGTGATGATAATTGGACATGGTTTTGTGTCAGCTGGGTGGCGCATTGTATGCGACAACGGCGAACCGTGCGAGAAGATCCTTACGTTCATATCGGACCGATCGAAGGGGCTTATCAATGCCATCAGCTAGGGTTTTCCTTCCTCCCCATGCGTATTGCTTACGACATCTTCATGCGAACTTCTTGAAGGCAAATGCTTGATGGGTAGAGGCGATGAAGGATGAGTGTTGGAGCACTGTTGCTTAAGGTTGCATATGCCTACACATGGAAGGAGTACAATGATGCGCGATGAGGTCCCGCCGCATCATCGCAGCATACCTTACACAACCGGATTTATTCTACAAGTCCGGATATGGAGCATTGGTGTAATTATTTGTTCAAAGGGTCTCGATGGGTGAGATGTACTCCAACGTGGCGGAGTCATTCAACGCATGGATCAGGACGCCTTGCCACCTACCTGTGACAAACATGGTGGACTCCATAAGGTTTTGCCAGGCGTTTATTTTTCCTAGTTTTCGCTTTTTATAGCGGACTAAGCCTTTATTTATGAGTCTTTCCGCTTATTAAGCGTCTTACTGGCGCTTATGGTTTGTTGTTTAAGCTTATCGAAATGACCTAATGTTTAGTTTTGGCGTTTTCACTTATTATAGCTACCGAAGCGTTTATCGTTTTTGAGTTGTGCGTTTATTATGTTGTAGGTATAAGATGATGAGTATGATGTATCATGTCGGCGAGAGCAATGCAAGCTATGGGAAGGTTATCTTTGTCACGAGATACATAAGCGGATTGAAGAAGCGAGTGGAGCAAAGCGGTGTACTTGAAAGTGGGTGCGTTCGGATGGGGTTCAATTTGAAGTGATGGACAATCATAGTAATTGTGTGAACTTAAGCAATAGGACACCTTTCGGCCGTCGTTGGGAAGTTGATGGACTACTAAGTACAAACACGCATGCGCCGTGATTATGCAAAAGACACAAGTGTTCATTCTTATGTTGATGACTTCTTGTTTTGTATGGCATACTGTGCTGACATACCAGAAGCCTATATTTCCAATCCCGGATATAGATAGGACCACCGGTGCCTAACGGGAACTTAGTATGAGGCCACCTTTGACCAAGAAAAGGGTCAATTCGACCAGAGACGAAGAAGGATCGAGTCGCAAGCATTCGGACGTTAGACCCACTTCATTGTAGTCGGTGTCGTAGGGCCGGGCATAATAGAATTACATACAGCGCTATCGTATGACTGATGGCGAAAGTTAGGTCCCAAGACATTGCGAAGTTATTTTTGTTGTATGCATTTATAGTGAGCAGGCGGAAAAATATATTAAATAGGGTTTCCGTTTAATATAAATATGAAGCGTGTCTTTCCGCGTATTATACGGAGACGATGTGGCGGCTCCACGACACTTTCGGCGATTACAATACACTTAATCGCATAAATAATAAGCGCTCAAACTCCCTTAGTAGCGATAACTAAAAGAAAATAAACGCTTCCTCCGTATAATAAATGCCTACGCCATATAATAAACGCTTAGGCCATTATAATAAAGCGCTTCGGCCGTATAATAATAAGCGCCGGTAGAATAAACGCTTACGCGATAATAAGTGAAAAGAACAATATAATACACGCTTACGGCGCTTGTTATCGAGCAGATGTAAAATTAACAAAACATGTTTACGCCATACATAAAATATTACTTACATGCGATCCCATCTAATATTAACTTCGCCACCCACTTTTAGCCTCACCCCTGCATTTTACATCTTCCAAGTCGAGTTCAAGCTCTTGCCCACGGAGAATCGATCCATTAAATGGATGGTAAAAATTCCACAATCCATGTTGCCGATTCTTGCCGGCGGTTCCTCTTATTGTGTCGGGGCCATTTCTCCTTTGTCGGTAACTCTGCTTTGTGGAGGCAAGGTCTTGAGTCGCACAATTCTACTGCAAACATGGGGTTTTATTGTTAGATCAATAGCATTACTGACTGGATAATAATACAAATAATAATAAGGGAAAGTCTTACCATGCCGCCATCGCGTCCATGTAAGTGAACTTATGCTGCGTTAATGGCGAGTAATGGAGATACTCTCGTCTTTCCCGTTCCGGCACCGAGGAGGTGGAAGTGCTCATGGCCGATTATCGGCGTGGGACAACGTCCGGTCATGGAAGTTTTTCTATTCCTCTCTTCATCAGCGACTTCGGCCCATTTGTGCGATGATTTCCCAAAAATTGTGACAACAGATCTGCTATGGGCGATAATGGAAGCCCTCCGTTTGTATGGGTTGTCCGACTTCTTAAGCTCATTTTGAAACATAACTACGAAGGCGTCGATCCGTCGCCGGGAGCGAACTCTCCATTGATCATGCGATGCTGATTTGCTTTGCGTGTGGCGAGCGTCAAGTCGTTCTTCCGGGCCAGGGGTCTTTGTTAAGGAGAATACGCTTATTTAACTTATAAAATTTGTTTAGTAAGTTAAAAGTCGAAAGCAAATACGTATTTGAATCAAAATAATGAGCTTAAAACTGAAACATTTGCACGCTTTAAGGAAACTAATAAGCCAAAAACAAACCCGATAATAAACACTTAATGAAAATAATAAGCGGAAACCTCCAATAAAAGCGGCGCTTAAGGTAAATAATAAGCGAAAACTATGATAATAAGCGGCTTAAGGTAAATAATACACTCAATAAAATATGGGCAACAAAGCCTAAAACTAAAAAAATCATATTCTCTTAGCATGTGTCTTACTTGTCCATCCCACTGTGATTCAAAAGCGATTAGAAATTGTCGTGCGGCTCCATCCTGGTTGAGATGTTTTGAAACCAAGAGGCCTCTTATTAGCGGGTAAATAGAAGTTTGTATTATCCACAGGCTCGGGAGCACTAGGGGCAAACGGGATAATGGCGTCTTTGGCTTTATCGGACAAGACACCTTCATCGTTGGTGACCTCCGGAATTGTTTCTTTAAGGGACTCAAGAAAGCTTCGAGATATCGGGCGTCACTGGTCCTCCGGATGAACCGCCTCGCTTCGTCTCCCTTCCATTTGAGATAGCGTTACGCCTCGGTGACTTTCCGCTTTTTGCCTCACCGGGCGGAGAAGCGGGGGCAGCGTCCGCGCCGAGCTGCATTTGTTTTCGCGGGTTGCCCATGCGCCCACGTGTTCTTGCGGGCGTGGTCTTTTTGGCCTTGCCGCGCGTCGCGATTCGTGTTGCTTTTACGGTTCCCCGCCAGCGAGTATTTGCTGCGTCGTCGCGATTCGTGGTTTTTGCCACTTTCCCTTCTGCGAGCAGCGTATCCCAAGAGTCAGCCCGGTCTATGCTTCTTCTTTGAAACCCGGTGGTGCTTGTGCTTGATTCGCGGTGCATCTTTTTACGGTGGTGAAAGCGGTGGTGCATCTATTGCGAGTGCGGTGCTTCGGTGGTTCTCGATGCGGGCGTGGCAAGCTTATCATTGCTTGCGGGAGCTTACAGCGGGTTCGTTGTCTGGCGGGCATTCACCTTCGACTCTTTGTTTCGACCAGCGATCGAAGCGCTCTCATCTCCTCCATGAGGAACTCCGGCTTGTCCTCTGCGCTTACGGAAGGCTGCGCTGAACATTCTTGATTGGGACCTCCACCTCTTGATCTTCCTCCCTCTCTTGAGGGGAGGTTTCTTTCCGAAGGAACATCGCAGGGGCGCTGTTCTTTGTGGGTGGACTTCTTCGGACTCGATCAACTCAGCCTCCACCGAGCTAGTGGGGGTAAGGGGGACAACTGAAATACATGTGGAAGAATAGTTAACAAACAGTTCATTCAGTGCACGGATAAGCGCTTAAGATAAATAATAACCGCTTTACCAACATAATAAGCGATTTACACGGAATAATAAAGACTTCAACGGAAAAATAAGTGCTTAAGTTTAATAATAAAACACTTCAACGGAAAAATAAGTGCTTTAGCATTAAAATAAATGCTTCTACGAAAATAATAGCGATTATAAGTAAAAGATAAAGCGCATTACAAAATTCATAAACACTTCTCGAAAACAACTAACATTGCCCACCTTCTTTCCCTCCACTTTTTCAAAGGCTTCGGATCTTGATTTACGCTTCTTTGAAATTTCTCGCCGTAGCACAAAATCGCTTGGCGTCTTCTTGAAGTGTATCCTCTTGCGGTCCACTGTCACAACTCGTAGAACCACAGATTAAGTAATGCGAGGGCGCACCCTCGCAGTAGGTAGCGGCGTTTTCCGATTCCTCACTGCGCGGGCCCTCTCACCACGACTGCTGCGTGATCGGGACCTCCTCCGTGACCGCTGTGGGTAGCTGCGCCCGCGTAGTCTCCAAGCGATTCAGTGCGTTGGCGTGCAGGCAACCCAATTGAGGGTTGCGGGGAGGTCTTGATGAGCGAAAAGCTCCCGAGGATGTAGACTACCAACATCTTGACGAAATTCTCCTCCTCGCCCTTGCCCTTCGTAACGAGATCGCGTAGGGTCTTCTGGATGGAGTGGCGGTTTCGGTCAGCCGCGGTGCTCAGGAACCTGCGCTCGAGATCACTCTTTGCGGCCTTCGTCTTGAAGGTTACCGCAGCACCGTGGCATCGGAGACCGAGGATCATAGCGACATCCTCTGCCCGGAACTCCAGCTGAGATGAACCAATGTTGAAGTTTCCGGTCTTCTCGTGCGATACATCGAGAGGATGGAATCCGGGACCCCCTCTCTGGATGATAGGCTCCGCTCCATGAAATGGGCAAGGGAGTTCTCTCAAACAACTCCCAATCTTGCATCGTCATCGGCGCGCCTTGACTCTCTGAAACGGACACCACGATGTCGGAACCGGTAGCGCTGGCGTTGATGGCGGGCACACTTCCCGCCTGACCTTTTTGACCTCTTTGACCTTTTTGAAGACCCTTTTGGCGACCCTTTTGACATTTTTTCCCATCCTTTAGAGAGGCGCACAATATGTAATGCATACACCTGCATTCTGAGACAACAATAAATGCTTTGGAAACAAAATAAGCAGAAACCCCGAAATCCAAACGCTTTGGCCCCGCTTACTAATAAGCGCTTTGTCTCGCGAAATAAGCGACAACCCCAGAAAACTAAGCGGCTTTGGCCAAATAATAAAGCGCCCTCTGTTACAAACAGGACTAATAAGCGCTTGTTACTGTTGTTACAAATAGGCTGATAAACGCCTTCTGCCTTGAAAGTAAGCGAAAACCCCATAAAACTAAGCGCTTTAGCTTTCGAAATAAACGCAACCCACGAGAGAGACACACTGAACTCCAAAAATACACGCTTTTAGCTCGTAGAAATAAACGCAACCACAGAGAGATACACACTAAACTCCAAAAATACACCCTTTAGCTCTCACAGCCAACCAACCCTAAACACTAAACCCTAAACACGGATTGAGAATCACATACGAGGTTGTGCCCTAAAGCGGAACCCTAAACCCTAAATACCCAAAACCGTTGAGCATAAATGTGGGAGATTGTCACTTTCGCCTTGGAGATAGTCATTTGGAAGCTTTGCAAAGATGCTCTTCGGCGGTGGCGGTGGAGAGAGATGGGCCATTTACGCTAGAAAGGTGGGGAGAGAAATGAACCTTTGTGATGAAGAAGCCAATGACGGCAAGCGGTTTTGGGATGCAAAGAGTCGGTTTTGGGTTGCAAAGAGGGCGACTCCGTAATTTCACGGCTTTTCAAAGCTGTCTTTGCGGAGGCGATGGGGCGACGTGGGGTTCGGTCAAAAAGGAGGGACTTTTTGAGGAGTTGGAAAATTTGAGGGGTTTTTTGAGGATTTGGAAAATATCAAGGGTTTTTTTGATACTTTCCTCTTTACTAAAAATGGACAAGCAAAAGCAAGTATAACTTTCTTTTGTTTTTTTTTTTCTTTTTTCTTGTTTTTCTTGTGTTTTTTTGGTGACAAGGGTAACAAATGCCTTCCGAAAGATCAATCAAATAGGACGTCCACATAAGTTCAATTCATCCCAAGTTTCACACAACACAGCTTATTTTACTGCTCGAAAATTTCTCACAGTATACATTTATTTTACCGTCCGATCTACTACGAGTCAACATAGAGAAAACTCTCATACTTGTGTGGGCTATCCCAATGGGTGACCCATGCGCTGTGTTCTTATCTTACTCTGGCGGAGATTCAACTTTGAGGCTTTTGTGGTCCAAATCTCTTATATAGGGATCTTATATTGCTAGACCAAAATATCTTTGGCAAGCACCACATCTTTACACAGTACTTTACACTGCACTTCCCTACACCCACGTTCCCCATGTGAAGGCCCCTGGATTTAAGTTGTACTGTTGTAGGCCATGTTAGAGACCTTGAAATTTGGTATTTATTTTTTTTTAATCAATACAATTACAGCCTATTAAAAGGTTTAAATTTATTATCCACTCCTATAAGAGAGAGTTTTACTAATTAACCCCTCCAGATCTCAGAATTATTCTCTAGCCTCTAAGATATTATTTTTGAATTTACACATATTCATCCCATTTATCAATATATACTTGGGCAAATTATCTTTTAATCTCTGATACTATTTGACATTATTCTTCACCCAAAACACGCACACTCAAAATACTATTATACTAAACCCCTACACACCCCTTAAGGGACCTATTCAAGAGATTAAAAGTTAAATAACTATATATACTTTGATCAGGAAATATTTTTAATTATTAATTTAGCCTCCAAACATTGTAATTGTTTGTCCCTTTCGGTAAAATTAGTTGACTATTTTAATATGAAAATAATAAAATATTTAAACTACAAAAAGAAAACAGCTCTCTATCTTAAAAATTTAAATCAATATTGCTCAAAGGTTTTATAGTCTGACAACTTAAAATTATAAGTATTCCTTTCTCGTTTTAAATGATAAATATAATAATTTTATTAATTATAGTTATTTGATAGTTTGGTGGCAGTCCGTCTACTATTAGGTAGGTGGATCGTTGTCTTTGGATTCGGCCATTTTTGACATTACAGAGTTTGTTTGAAGGATTTCCAACCGTACGAATGGGAAGATCATCGAAAAATAAGCTAATCTGTCAATTTCATGTAATTTGGTAACCGTTTGGTCATCCCACTTCATATTTCTTATTTTAAGAAAATTTTAACAGTTCAGAATTTCAATTAGAGGATCAAATAGTCACCAAATTATATGAAAATTGACAAACTAGTTTATTTTTCGATGATCTTCTCATCCGTACGGTTGAAAATCCTTCAAACATGCTTCGTGAATCGAAAATAAGAAGCGGTCAGTCGGCCGATCCTGATCTACCGATAGTAGCCTATATATATATATATATATATATATATATATATATATATATATATATTTCATAATTCATATACATGTTTCTTCTCACGCCAATCATTTTGTTTATTAATTTAATAGTAATTTGGTTTTCATATATTCTCTCTCTCATAATAACTATTCATCCTTTTCAAAATGCCCACATGCATGATAAAGAGAGGAAAAACAATTTTTTTTTTTTTGAGAAAAATAGATAAATCGTGTCGGTTCATGGAATGAGATGGGCACTGTTTTGATTTGTTTGCGTATCTAGCAAGATCCCAATAATTGTACGGCTCGATGTGAGGCTTTTTTTTTTAGAATATTATAAATAAAAAAATTATTTACCAAAATACACTTTTTATAAATTAATTACCGATATGCGCAGTTCCTACAGAACCCATGCACTTTTTCAACTCCTTTCATTGTTTGCGGGTCCCACGAATTTTAAATTAATAAAAAAATTAATAAAATATTAACAACTCTCTCTTGCGCTGAAGATCAACGGGCTAATGTTTTTTAATTTGATGGGTCCCACCATTTAAATATTATAAAAAATAAGAAAAATAATAATAGGATTTTAGGTTTTAATTAATTAATGGGCCCCACTTTTTAATATTAGAAAAATTAATAAAAAGAGTTTAATTAATTAATTTTTAAAAAAAAATTAGCCGACAAGCCACACAACGAGGATTCAAAGGGCATAGGACAATTTCAAAAAGTAGTAATTACATATATTATAAAAAGTTTACAACAATTATAATGTTTAGGCTACATTATGATCGACTACTCTTTAAACACCACATTTAGACAATTTCGTATTTACTACGACCTTCATTTCGACATAAACTTCACAACGCCGTAATAATTCACCTTCCCCTTACGTCCATTTCATTACTGAATCCTCGTAGATTTCGGTACTTGTGGATGGCCTTCGTTTGTAAGATCGGGACATAGGCGTGGACCATTATAGGGGTTCCAATGGCTCTCGTTTGACATTGGTGAAATTCTTTATGATATACATTAAAATTGTCTCAAGCCTATAAACATTGTCAACGTATTCCACGCCAATGTAGATGAATGTATACATGCAGCTACAGAACATAAGCGGCCAAGGAAAATGAAGTGTTTGAAACCCACCGCGAATCACAATTCATCGTGATCTCGGATCTATCGCGATAAAGTACCGGCTATACCACCGCATTGTGGTGGTGCCATTTCATTTACTATGAAAGAATTTTCGTCACGATCAAATTAATGAACATGAATCTTTGCATGTTACTTGTTGGTTTTCTTGAATTATCTTCATTAGTGCTTGAGAGAATATTTGACCTCGACGCTTGATCACGAGCAGACTGCATTACACCTTTCCTTACAAAACAACTCTTCGCCTAGTCGAAAGTAAGTTGACTTAACCAAAGATTTTATAGGAAGGTTCCTTGTCCCCTTTAGCACCGAATTAACACATTCGCAGGTTGGTAGTCATATGACCATACCTTCACCTTCGTTGTCAAAGGCTTGAGCCCACTTCTCCGTGGTATATTATCTAACCACCTCGTTGCCTCTATATTGTACTCTCGAGTAAGCCGCATTACCAATAGTTAAAATCGAAGTAGTTTTGAATAACCTACATTAATAAATCTCATAAGAAATGTCAAACAACTTTAAAACATAATAACAATATACGCTTAAATTACTAAAATTTAAATTTACAACTTACCAATGTTAACAACTATTCGTTGCATTTCTTTATTTTTTGAACCGGCCATGAAGTTTGCGAGATATGTCTAATGCAATAAACATGGTAGGCATGAGGAGGATTCATCCGCCACCAATTGCTCTAAATGCTCCTTTGATAGACTCATGACGATCGGATATAAAACATATTCCTTCACTCGCGGTGTCCGCGTTAAACAAATGCTTCTCTAGAAAGAAACGCCATGCATTTAACGTCTCGCTTTCTACAATAGCAAACGCAATTGGAAGGATATTCTTATTACCATCTTGTGCAATTGCCATCAACAAAGTCCATTTATATTTTCCATAAAGGTGGGTGCCGTCTATTTGCACTACTGGCTTGCAATATTTGAAAGCCTCCACGCATGAAGGGAAGCTCCAAAAAAGCCTATGAAAAACATGAGTATCAGGTACCAGGTGATTTCCATCATATGCCGGTTGAGTCTGGAGATCAATTATTGTCCCGGGAAGAAACTGTTGTAATGCTGATAACCATTTTGGTAACTCATTATATGACTCCTCCCAATTGCCGAATGCTGCTTCAATTGCTTTCTACTTCGCAATCCATACTTTTCTATTTGTCGGTGTGTATCCATATTGATTCCTGATCTCTTCTATTTGTCGACAAATCATGTTTGAATCCAGCTTAGAATGATCTTGGGAGATCATTGCTGATGCGCAAGTGTGAGGACCGTTGTATTTTGTAATCTCCCAAATTTGCTTCCTCTTGCTGTAGGATGCGCGAACCCTCCAACTGCATCCATCGCCATATGACTTACATCTTCCTGAATACCGAGTTGGATCAGACTCGATTACCATATATTCCACCGATTTTCGTAAGCAATAATGCTTAATCGCTGTTACAGCATCATCTTTGTTTCGAAATTGCATGCCTACATGCAATTCTCCATCTGTCATTACCCCTCTGAATGTGTTGACATATAATGAAGGATATTCGGGGAATTCTGGTGCAGACATTGCTTCCAAATTAAGTGCCCTCATATGTGCTGGAGGCTCAAATGGCGACATTGGCATTTCTACGCTTTGTCTGGCAACATCTTCCACATTGCAATTTTCTAAGTCAAGATCTTCAGCACTTGCTTCACTAGTCTTTGTGTAGTATCATCGTCGTGGTCATCCCCACTCGAGCTCCCATATTTACCAAATTCATTGCCTGGTTGTGCAGATAAAGTGTTCTCCCATCTCATATTATGTGGAATGTTGCCATCTCTGTTGATTTCATGTTGAGAAGAAATACCAGTGGAAGTTGCAATACCAAGCTCGACATATAATTCTATAACTTGAATATCGGGAAATGTTTGGTGGCACTCGAACATCATCTGAACATTTCGATCATTACGTAATTTGAAAACCCAATAGCAAATCTTGTCATGGCCTGAAGAAATGGGTAGACGGTATTTGATATGTGAAACTTTTTGACCGTCTACCATTCCTATATTTTCTTCAATGATTCTCTTTAAATTTTCTAAGGAGATATCATTTTCTACATAAAAACAAGTTTGATTGTCGGAGAAAAATATGACAAAGATCCTCGCCATTGTAGTGATTGAACCATTATAGTAAAACCAAAACAAGTGATCTTTCTCAGCCATCACCGAAAAATAAAGAATTTGAAATAGTGAGGTTATGAACATGGATGAATGCTCGATAGCGAGTGGATAGGGCTCTAGCTTACCAAGTATGTCCTTTGAAATGCACCTCCGGGGAGGTGAAAAGTAGGTTCCACGGGCCGCTTCAACCACTAGCAAGTCAAGATTACTCTCCCCTTGAGGACCTACACCTCCTTCTCCCTCCAATTTCTTTCAGACCTTCACAGTAGCTTGCTCGCCGGTGGGCTACTTGTACCGTCCCGTGGCGATGGGGAAGAAGAGAAGCCGGGCGGCAAGGCTCACGGAGTAAAGAAGAAGGGTGGCGATGGGTTTGTTGAGTGTGGGAAAAGGGGAAAGTGACAGAGAAGCTTATATATCTCTCTCTCTCTCTCTCTCTCTCTTATAACCCTCTAACTTATTAAAATAATTAATCTTTTCAATCATACCCCTTCCCCTTTAATAATTCCCTTCCCCTTTAATAATTCACTAAAACTAAAACAATCAAGAGCTATTACTGTGGTTTCACGAGTTGCTTTTCCTTTTTCAAAGGCATCCGGAGTCATTTTAGGTCCTTTAACCCACCAACTTTAAGCATCTCAAGATTCGGGATTTTGTCTTGGAGTCTACCAATAATTGAATGAATCCGCGGGTTGCTTTTTCCTTTTTCAAACCAGATCCGGCTATTTTAGGTCCTTTAACCCACCAACTTTAAGCATCTCTTGCATCTGGGATTTTGTCTTGGAGTCTACCAATAATTGAATGAAGGTTTACTTATCTAATTTAATCTACCTGATTTAAAACTAATCACCCTATTATCTAATTTATTCAGATGAAAAATCAAGTTAGTTAACAAACGGTAGACAAGTTTAAATAAATCCATTATACCCTTTACATATATATATATATCCCTAAAAATTTGTTTTGATCAGAATTTACAAATATTCCTTTAAAAATCAAATTTAAAATAGTTAAAATACTTAAAGAGGGGTATTTTGGATATTTTTCAATCCTTAATAACCTAAGTTGTAACCATGGTTAAGATTATCTGGTTAACTTCTATCATAGGACCCTAACAATAGGGGTATATCCGCAATTGAAACTGTTTTTCAGGGGTATACAAGCAATTATGATTTTTTCGGGGGTAAATATGCAATTATGATATTTTTGAGGGGTATATATGCAATTTCCCCAACTTTTTATTAATTTTTCTAATATTAAAAAGTGGGGCCCATTAATTAATTAAAACCTAAAATCCTATTATTATTTTTCTTATTTTTTATAATATTTAAATGGTGGGACCCATCAAATTAAAAAACATTAGCCCGTTCATCTTCAACAAGAGATAGTTGTTAATATTTTATTAATTTTTTTATTAATTTAAAATTCGTGGGACCTGCAAACAATGAAAGAAGTTGAAAAAGTGCATGGGTTCTGTAGGATTTGCGCATATCGGTAATTAATTTATAAAAAATGTATTTTGATAAATAATTTTTTTTTATAATATTCTAAAAAAAAAGCCTCGATGTGATCCTATTTATTTTTTTCTTTTTTTTTGTTTAACATAGGCCACAAAAGCTCTCATATAGGTCACTAGAGACTATGGTCCCTGAGGAGTAGTGATCGTATCCATCCTTGTTTAGTGCCCTACTTAACAAGATGTATGATTGCATATAAATGCATTTTATATTACTTTTTATATAATAAAATATGTTCAGCATGAGAAATTAATGTACATTAATGCAAACTAGCAGCTAGGATTATTCAATTGAAAAATGATTGCTCGACTTCACCAAATCAATTCAGTATTATAAATTTGGTTTATAAATTTAATTTAGTCATTTCAGTCCTGATTTATGGGAAATATGTTATTGGGATGGATTGCCATTTTAATAAGTAAAAAGTGGATAGATCTATTTAACCAATTTTCTAATATACTTTTTATTATTGACATGTTTTGTTATTTTTGAAATTATATATAAAGAATTATTTCATTTGTTATATTTTCTATGTATTTATTTATATTTACATGTTTAAAATAATTTTTTGGTTATATATATATATAAGCCTTCTACTATAAGGCGATCAAATCACTGTGTTGATCCGACCGCCTCCCATTTTGGCACCTGAAGCATATTTGAAGGATTTCCAATCGTACGGATCGGAAGATAATCGAAAAATAAGCTATCCTGTTAATTTTCATACAATTTGGTAACCGTTTGGTCCTCCCACTTAATGGTTGAAATTCTGAAGCATTAAAATTTTTCTAAAATAAGAACCGTTAAGTGGGAGGACCAAACGGTGACCAAATTATATGAAAATTTACATGCTAGCTATTTTTCGATGATCTTCCCATTCGTAAGGTTGGAAATCCTTCAAACATTCTCTAGGTGCCAAAATGGGAGGCGATGCATCAGCACAGTGATCTGATCGGCCTGATAGTAAAACGGTCCTATATATATATATATATATATATATATATATATATATATAGACTTCTGATAACATGTGGCCGGCCGGATCACTGTTTGAATTTGGCCGCCGCCCAGTTTGACCCCTTGGACCATATTTGAAGAATTTTTCTTGTTATGGATGGGAAGATCTGCTAAAAATAAGCTACCCTGTTATTTTTCATACAATTTGGTAACCGTTTGGTCCTCCCACTTAACGGTTGAAATTCTGGACCGTTTAGATTCCTATAAATTTTGATCCGTTAAGATGAAAACCTTACAAGTTCCCAAATTGTATGAAAATCGATGCGCTAAATTTTATTTTTCTATGCATCTTCCCATCCATACGGTTGATTTCAGCGAAACATGCTCCAAGGGGTCAAATCATCGCGAAATGAAACATATTGGCTCGCAAGACCCGAATTGGTTCTATATATATATATATATATATATATATATATATATATATATATATCGGATCACGCTCATTCTCGGTTTCTTAGAGGGAAAGATTGGAGGAAGCTGATTTCCAACCGCATTGGATGTGAAGATCATCAAAAAATAAGCTAGTTTGTCCATTTTTATAACATTTGATGACCATTTGGTCCTCCCACTTAATGGTTGAAATTCTAATCCGTTAAAATTTTTCTAAAATAAGAACCGTTAAGTGGGAGGATCAAAACGGTCACTAAATTATATGAAAATGTACATATTAGCTTATTTTTCAGTTATATTCCCATCCGTATGGTTGGAAATCCTTCAAACATGCTGCAAGGGTCGAAATAAGAGGTCGGTCAAATCTGCACTATAGTGTCCGGCCGGCCCTGATGTTATCGAGCCGATACGTATATATATATATATATATATATATATATATATATATATATCAAAATTTCCTAGTTTGACCAGTTCTGAGTTGGACATCATGAAATCTTTCAGTTATGCACATTGTATAATTTTACTAATTATACATCTCTATATGGGTAGGTCCATATTTTGGCTTTTAACTGAAGTCATCTTTTAGAGGGAAAAATCCCACTAGGTCCCATAAAAAAGCTTACCTTCACACTATAATAATACAACATTGTCTGTTTTTTTTTTAAAAAATATGAATAAATCATTTTTACTAGGAGTTAATTACTTAGGAAAATTACATATACATTAACCAGATCTTAAATTATATTTTATGGGAAAGAACAGTTTGGTTTGTTTGTTTGTTTAATGGAACAATTACATATCTTGGATGGCCAGTCGCTCTATGATATAGGGTCGGGTCTAAGTCATCGTTTCGCTATCCTAAAAGTCATCCCCTGTTGCGATGTCTCTCTCCTCCGGAGTTGTATACGCATTGTCATGTGACTCATGTGTGGTCCCTGCCTATTTATTTTTCTAACCTTTCGATGTTGTTTAGTGTTTACTACTCTCGGATATTACGTGCTTAAATTAAAATAGCCGTGTTCTTAGTTCCAACTTCCAAGCCATTTATTTTTCAGTCCGTTTTGGTTTTTTCTACTCCTGACGCCTTCTACAAATAGTAGTTTACTTATTTGCTAGTGGTTTTATTTTTCTACGCTTTTCTAGCCATGTGCTTGGTCTATCCTTCCTATATTCTCATATTCATATATGCATGTGCTTGGTCCATCCTTCCTACTCTCATATATATATATATATATATATATATAGCCATGTGCTTGGTCCGTGGTTGTTTTTGTTTTGTTTTTTCTCAACTATTTATGTTTCTCTTGAGGTTGAGATTTATTTATTTATTTTTTTTTTAATTTTTTGGAGATCAGGACTGGTTGTTATTAATGGATAAGAGATGATATGGTTGAATAATTGTTTGGGAAAAGATAGATGAACAAACTCTTATTTGGGTCAGACCTCCGAGAGCCGTTCTTCATTAGGAACATGATTTGTAAAGAAAGGGAGACTGGGTGCTCATGCCCCTGATTTTTTCAACCATTTAGGTTTCTCTTGATATTAAGATTTATCTTTTCAACCGATAAAAGATAACATGGTTGAATAGGTGTTTGGGAAATGTTCAGACGCTGCTAGGTTCTTCTTCTTGAACAAACTCTTGTTTGGGGTCAGACCTTCAAGGGTCGCTCCTCACTAGAAATGGGATTTGCAAAGAAAGGGAGACCGGGCACTCATGCCCCAGATAGCCTCTAACGTTCAAGTCAAAGAAGAGAAGACACCATGTGTAACGGTTTCAACGTTTTTTAACCAAAATGTTGAGGGTCTCGTTGTAAGAGTGTGTTTATTATTTGGCTAAAGTGTTTATTTTCTAGAAGGTACATTGTGTTTACTTTAAAGGCAAAGGTTTTATTGATCTGAGTGTAATGGTGGCGTAAATTTGGCTAAAGGGTTTTTTCGGGGGTTGCTTGTATTTTAAAGCCAAAGCAGTTAATGGTATGGGGGTTGCGTTTATTTTTTATTTTATTTTAAACCAAAGCGTTTATGAGTCTCATTGTAAGGGTGTGTATTTATTATTTGGCTTAAGTGTTTATTTTTTGAGCCAAAGCGTTTATTGATGGGGTTATAACAGTCTGTTTTGATTACTTGTTCAAGCATTTAACTTGTTTGATGTAATTAATGTGCACTTCTACGTAGGATGGAAAAGAAAAATTGTCCGCTTATCAACGTCAAGTTTTACTTGATTCAAAATTGTGATGACATTGAGAAAGTTGAAGCCGTCGATGACAGCTCGACAATGGAAGTTGCTTGAGAGAACTCCATTTATTCATTTAATGGAAATGGAGCCTATTATCTATAGTTATCAGAACCGGACTGGATCGTCGGTTCGACCGGCTAAATTGGTAAACCGGTGGTCGGTCTGGTCCGGTTCTCCAAATTTTCGGTTTTTTAATATTGTATTATGAAAATAATATTTTATTAATAAAATATTATTAAAATAATACTTTTTTATTTTTTTTATTTAAAACAGATTTTTTATTATTTAAAATAGTTTTTTTACATTATTTTTTTATAATAATTTTTAAATAGTTTTTTATAAATTATTTAAAATAGTTTATTATTATACATATTGAACCGGCATTGACCTGATTGACCCGGCGGTTGAACCGGTGAACCAGTGACTCGAGACCTTGAACTGTTCAATGTTCAATCCGATTCTGAAAACTATGCTATTGTCCAAGAGAGGGGGATCTTGGATTGCCTCATATCAATGTACGATGTGGAGACTGGAACCTTCAACATAAGTTCTGTACTCAGTTGGAGTTTCGGGCAGAGGATGTAGCCATGAACCCCGACCTCTGATGCCATAGTATTGCGGTAGCCTTCAAGCCGAAGGCCGCAAAGATTAATCTCGAGCATATGTTCCTGAGCAAGGCGACTGACCGAGACTGGCATGCCATCCAGAAAACTCTCGTTGGCCTCGCTACGAAGGGCAAGAGGAAGGAGGAGAATTTCGTCAAGATGTTGGACTTCCTCGGGATCTTTTTGTTCACCAACATCTTATGTGCAGCCCCATATTAGGTTGTGTCATACGCTGACGACGCCACACTCAGGGACTAGGTGTGGGCGCAAGCAACCACAAGTAACTGATGGAGGAGATCCATGATGCAACAGGTCATGTGAGGATCCGTCTCGAGGGGAAACTCAAAACCTGCTACTGCTTGCGAGGGTGCGTCCTCGCAATTAATTTGTGGTTTTACAAGGTGACCGGGGCTAGCAAGGAGATAAACTTCAAGAAGATGTCGCGCATTTTCTGTTGTGGCGAGAACAACTTCAATAAGCAGAAATCTGTTTCTGAATTGTTGAAAATAGTGAAGGGGAAGGAGATAGACTCTGTTTATTTACCGAATTGCTTAAACACTTATCATTTTACTGAAGTCTTTATTTACTATTCTTTTACATGTATTTCCGTTGTGCTATTTCATTTTTTTAAACCTTCAACTAAAACGAATATTTTTAAACCTTCAATAAACATCGTCTAAATTATAAAATTAAAAAAATGAAAAACAAATCCATATGTTCCTTTCCTATTTCATTTTTTTAAACCTTCAACTAAAACTTTTTATGCAATCAGCCGTTGAAAAATCAATTCCAATATGTCCTGGTTTACAATTTGAAGTGGAGAACCTCTCAAATAATCTAACTCAAATATTTCTTGTTCACTCTTCTTTTCAACAATCATTGAGGGTACCAAATTACGTGACCTTCTTGTTCCAAACTTTGACAATTATTATTATTTTATTATATTGAATAAGTGATAGCAGACATTTGAAAAAACTACAATCATAGATTATTATTAGAAAAATTATTTTAAATCAATATTAATTTGTTTAAAGAAAACTCATACAAATTTTATTTACATTTATTATGAAACCAAAATTAGACAAAAGAAGGCCTTAAAATTCCTAGGGGTGGGCATAGATCGGATCGGACTTGAATAAAATCAAAAACCAAACCATAAATATTAATCGGATCGGATCGGATCGAATCGGATTGACTAAAACCAAGAACCAAACCATAAATATTAATCGGATCGGATCGGATCGGATTTGGAGATAAAAATAATTCGATTCAAAGTCATCCAAATCTTCAGATCACTGTTCGGATTCGAATTTTCGGATTGTACAATTCGACTTTCGACTTTCGTAATTCAAATCAATATACAACCATCAAGACATACGAATAAGCGAATAAAATTAAATTTTCTAGAATAAAAATAGATAAGACTCGTAGTAGCTACAATGAAATTAATGTCTTTTTGAGTAATTAGAAAATCCTGCTCTAGAAAGTTTCCTCCTTCCTAAACTCTAAACACTATAACATATGTTAATTAATAAAATATAATATAATTAATATTATTTCGGATCGGATCAGATAGGATCGGATTTTATGAAGTAAAATCCATGAACCGATCCATTAAAATTCAAATCGGTTCGGTTTGGATCTTGGATTTTGACTTTTTTAGTCAACTCGGATTTTTTCGATTCGGATTGGATCGGTTCTTCGGTTCTTGGTTTAAAACGCCCACCCCTAAAAATTCCAAAGGATCATGCACATGCAGCACGCCATCAGATGAATCTTTTATTTAAGAAAAAGATACCAATAGATGACAAAAGATCAAAAGATACTATTCTCAACCCTAAAAAAAGTTGATATTTATAGGATTTACAATCATAGAAAAATATATGACATGTGTTTGCGTCTATGATGGACCATTAGGTAATAAAGAATTGGATCCGACAGAGAGCCATACAGGTTGTATGGGTACCCGAATGGTCTTCTGGAAATTCAGTTGCTCTTTGTATTAGCTCGTACAAAGTCATATATATGCCCATATACACCTATATGCCTTCCTAAATCTCTCGTTTCTGCTTCATAAATCTTCGGAATTAGTCCATGCAATTATAAATGTAATGTGCAACTATGAACAATTAAACACTTATCACTTGTCAATTCTCTCATTATATCTCTCCTTATATAGATGAGAGTATCCTAGTCTTTCTCATATTCATATTCGAGATGAGAGTATCCTAGTCTTACTCTTATGTAAAAACCACACCTTAAGGTAAAATGGTCCTATTTACATTCATAAAATCTTATTCCAACATTAAATAAGTATTACTAATCTTCAAACCTATCATGTGGTTTGCAACTTTATCGATTCGAGGCTTCTGGTTTGAATAATGTGAATAAGGGTAAAAAGGTGAATTTAGATTCATTTTTATGTCACATCAGCAAGTATTAACGGGGTTAAGCCTTTTGGTACATTTTTACAAACGGTTTAGACTACAGAGTACTAAAGTGCTACAACTCAATCCATAAGCCCCGAATTGATAAAGAGGTAAACCACAAGTTAGTTTAGTGAAAAATCTACTACATTACCAGGCACATATCAATATAAAAGAAATGGTGTAATACCCAAATTAATTCCTCTATTATACCGAATCGGCCCTTTTGGTCCCTCAATTATAGTTTGAGCCCTAGGGGTCCTTCTACTCACAATTGAGAAATATTAGTCCCTAAAAATATATTTAAAGGCATGTTTAACCTCTAAAGTTGACGAAGGGAGGGATTGACATTTCTCAATAGTGAAAGTAGAGGAATAGAGGGACCAAAAAGGCAGATTTGGTATAATAGAGGGATTAATTTGAATATTAAACCTAAACGAAATTGTTTCTATAAAATTTAAATATACTAATATGAAATACGAAAGATTAATTAATAATAAATAGTTTATTATATAAACACTTTTATAAAAGGTATAATACTAACATGACCCATATATATATATATATATATATATATATATATATATATATATATAATCATGATAAGGTAAGGTCGGCCTCCCATTTGCCCACCTGGAGCATGTTTGAAATATTTCCAACTGTATGGACGGAGAGAACATCGAAAAATAAGCTAGCATGTCAATTCTCATACAATTTGGGAACTTGCAGGGTCTTCATCTTAACGGGTGAAAATTTATAAAAATCTTACCAGTTCAAAATTTCACCCATTAACTGGTTTCGCCATGTGGACTTCTCAGGTCTCCAGCTACTGATGAAGTCTTTTGGGAGAGAAGACTTCTTTGTAGGTGTCCTCTTGTGGAGTTCACCTGAAAAAGGGACAAAGCAAAGAAAGACTGTGAGAGGGGGTGAGGCTCTGTTGCCCGTGCCCGCTCTGACGGTCAAGTTAGTGGCCTGATCGGAGGAAGGAGATGATGGAGGAGAGGGTTTCTTTTATTTCCAATTGCTTATCTTGGTTGTCTGGTCTCTTCTCCTTATGTCTCCCCCTCTCTTCTTGGGATCCTCAATTGTAAACCTTCATTTAGAGATCCTAGGCGCGTCATCCTTGCTCCTAGGGTAGCTTTGCTATCTCCTAGGGAGGTATGATGGCGCCTTGTGGGTTTGTATAAGCCATAGAGAGGGCATAATGAGGATAGGTGGTCGAGCAGATCCTCTCTCTCTCTCTCTCTCTATATATATATATATATATATATATATATATATATATATATATATATATTAGTTTATATCCAAATTTTCTAGTTTCACTAGTTCTGTGTTGGACATCAACAAGATGCATCTTGGTTGGAAAAGGATCCAACAGTTGGTATTGCATATATAGTTGTGACTAATGCAGGCTTGTTTTGTATGGCAGGAATGAAAACATGTACGACAGCCACACCCTTTGAAGCAGAACTGAAAGCACTGCAAGAAGGCATTGAGCAGATAAAGCAGGAGGAATTGGATGATGTGATCTGCTATACTGATAATATTCAAGCAATGAGAGGGATAAAAGAAGCTGATTATAACCAAGGCTGGGAAGGAAGGGATGCTAGAGAAAGATGTAGAGCATTGCTCTCAACTATCAGAAGCTGGGAGATACAGCATGTGCACAGGGACCATAATTCAGCAGCTGATGGATTGGCCAAACTAGCTAGGAGTTTTGGAAACTAGGAGAAATACAATGATCTGAACCAAATGCCTGAGGTGGTTAGAGTATTTTGTAATGAGTTAATTGCTTACGTTAAGACTATGTAATTTTGATTTAGTTTCAATGAAACTCTGTTTTAACAAAAAAAAACTTTCTTTATTTTTTGAAATTAGCCGAAAAGCGACCTCACGAGAGATTTAAAAGATGAGCATAGCTATACTGAGAGTAAGCTCAATGTGTTGCACACAGAGCAAACTCAATGCACGCACTGTGCCCTCACCCTATATAAAGGAGGATTCTATCACAAAACAAACTCAATGTGTCGAACATCCCTAAGTAGGAAATCTGTCACTATCTTGTGCAAGTGGAAGCTCGAATTCGAAACCATCCATCTGATGTAAGATAATGGTACCGTTTGACCAATAGGCCTTTGGTCATCAACAAAACTTTCAGTTAGGTAAATTTTATAGTTTTACAAATTATACATCTATATGGGTAGATCCATATTATGGCTTTTACTTGCTAGATTTTCTGACAATACATAACCATGTTTGTTTCCTGCATTACGTGCATAAATAGTTGCGTACTGTTTTTGTTTTTGTTTTGCTATTTTTGCTATTTTTGCTTACGTACTTATATGGGTAGGGTAGATCCATTTATTTCAGTCCTTTTTTTGCTGTTTTTTGGGGTCCTTGACGCCTTTATATAATAGTTGTGTACTTATTCGCTAACATTTGTAGCCATGTGCTTGGACACGTCATCAGATGAATCTTTTATTTAAGAAAAAGATTCAATACCTCCAGTCCATCCATCCCTTGAAACTCTCGTTAGTCATTACTCCACAACCACCAACATCAGAACAATGGCCATCTCCGACCATTCCTCCACCGCCAACTGCGGCTCCGGCGATGGCTCTGCAGGCAACCACCATCTCATTTCTCGTCCAGAGTATGTACCCAACCACATCTCCGACCCTTCCTACGTTCGGATTCTCGACACCACTCTCCGTGACGGCGAGCAGGCGCCGGGCGCCGCCATGACCACCGAGCAAAAGCTCGCCGTGGCGCGGCTCCTTGCGCACCTCGGCGTCGACATCATCGAAGCCGGCTTCCCTTGCTCCTCTCCAGAGAGCTTCAACGCCGCCAAGGCCATCGCCAGTGAGGTCGGCTGCCAGCCGTTGTTCGCCGACGGACACGTTCCGGTGATCGCCGTGGTGGCCAGGAGCAACAAGAAAGACATCGACACGGCGTGGGCTGCTGTCCGGCACGCTCGGCGGCCTCGCGTGAACACCTTCATCGCGACGAGTGAGATTCATATGAAGCACAAGCTGAGGATGTCGAAAGAGGAGGTGGTGAAGACGGCGGCGGAGATGGTGGCGTATGCCCGCAGCCTCGGTTGCGCTGACGTTGCCTTTGCCGCTGAGGATGCTGGCAGGTAATCACATACGTGCATCACTGTACATCTGACACGCATGACAGGTGTCCTTCATCCTTTTTAATTTATAGCAGTATATATATATATATATATATATATATATATGGGGTGGTGATTTGGAAACATTAATTTAACCAAAAAAAATATATATATACTTTTTTTTTTAAATGCATCACTGTACATCTGACACGCATGACATGTGTCCTTCATCCTTTTTAATATATATATATATATATATATATATATATATATATATATGGGGTGGTGATTTGGAAACATTAATTTAACCAAAAAAAAAATATATATACTTTTTTTTTTAAAAAAAAAAGTTTATAATTTATCTGATGCATTGGAATTAATAATCATTACAGATTGTAGATTTTCACGCAGTGTCAGGGATATATCAAACTTGAATATTTTCAACTATTGAACAAACTCCTCTTGTATATTCTCTATATATATATTTCAAATTAGTTTATTCAAGATTGGTTGGGGTTGATTCACGTACTTATATATATAACTCATTATCCATTGATTGAAAAAAAAAACCAGATCAGATAGAGAGTTTTTGTACCATGTATTGAATGAAGTGATAAAGGCTGGAGCCGGCACCATAATCATCCCGGACACAGTCGGCTACAACCTGCCCTGTGAGTTTGCCAACCTCATTGCGGATGTGAAGAAACACACTGTCGGAGCCATCATCGCCACGCATTGCCACAACGATCTTGGTTTCGCCACCGCCAACACATTAGCTGTGTGTTTCCTTATCATAATATATATATATATATATATATATACAAGGGGTTGATATTATACGGCCGATTTTATTATTATCGCAGTGTGGTTATGCTTTGTTTTTGATCTACTCAGATATTTTGAGGAATCAACTATACTGGATGGAAAAAACGTGAAAAAAATGCGCTTAGTATGTCCAATTTAAATACA
Source organism: Dioscorea zingiberensis (assembly GCA_026586065.1). NCBI lineage: Eukaryota > Viridiplantae > Streptophyta > Magnoliopsida > Dioscoreales > Dioscoreaceae > Dioscorea > Dioscorea zingiberensis. The sequence continues at coordinate 21,088,627 of CM048822.1, forward strand.
ATTTGGGAGAACTTTGTAGAGATTAGGTAGCGGAAATTTTTGAACCTAGAAGATTTCTATAAATTTTAACCCGTTATATTGAAGACTCTATAAGTTCTCAAATTGTATGAAAATTAACATGCAAGCTTATTTTTCGATGTTTTTTCCGTCCATATAATTAGAAATCCTTAAAATATATACAAGTGGACAAAACTTATACGATCTTATTTCCACAAAGAATCCAGGCAAAATTTCTATAATATCATCCCCATATATATAGTATTTTTTCCAAGTCCAAAAAAATTGAGTTAAACTTTTTAGATAGTAAAACAATACTCAAAAATTACTATTATTATTTTTAAAAAAAACAAGATATAGCTAATCTTATCAATAAACTAGATAAATTAGAAATAATAAGAGAAGACCAATTAAAATATTGAGAAAATAATAAGGTTTATTGTAATCTAGAAATTTTAAACCCAGAATACATTATAAAAATGGCTAAAATCAAACATTCTAATGCATATAAAGATGAATTTAAAATACATATTAATAAATTATTAAAATTAAAAATAATTAAAAAAATCAATTTCACCCGAAGGTTAGCAACATTTATTATAAGAAAACATAGTGAAATCGATAGAGGAAAGTTTAAAATGGTTGTTAATTATAAAAGACTAAATGATAATACCATCGATGAAAGTTATGATATCCCAAATAAATGATATTTAATAAACAATATCTAATATAAAAAAATATTTAGTGAGTTTCACTATAAGTTAGGGTTTTGATAAGCCAAAATACAGTGTGATAGTATAAAATGCACAACACTATAATATTTAGAAAGACATTATGAATAGATAATAATGTCCTTTGTCTTAAGAACGCCCCAACAATATTCTAGAGAAAAAGATGGATGAAAACTTTAGAAATTAAATATAACATTTTTGTTCTAGCTTACATAGATGATATCTTATTTTTCAATAAAAAGTAAAAACTTAGAAGATCGTATAGGACATTTGCATATAGTTATCTCAGAATTTATTAAATATTGTATAATAATAAATAAAAATAAAATAGAATTATTCAAAATTAGACCCACTTTTATTTATCCTTACAAGTTATTTTAAAACTTTAGCCCTTATAGAAGTTTCCAAAGAACAACAATGTTTACTCGATAATCTTTGGATATCCAAAAACAATATTACTACAGATCCAAAATACTTATTTAAAATTGTCGCTCTTTTCCCCAACATGATGAGTTTGTGTTTCTCTATTTTTAACAGGGTGCTGAGGCAGGGGCCAGACAATTGGAGGTTACCATTAATGGAATTGGAGAGCGAGCTGGAAATGCTGCTCTTGAAGAGGTATCTTCTATTCTTCTACCTTCCTTTTCTAATCTTTTCCATTGATTTCTTAAATTAGATATGTTTTGATTTGCTTGGAAGTTGTTTGATTCTACTGCATTTCTTACAATCTTGATAGAAAAATCAGTAGTTTTTTTAGTGAAAGTTGTGTTGGTAGTATCATCAGGTTATGAACGATTCATTTGATGGAATCTTTTCTGTAGTTCAAGTTATCAAAAAACTTGAGTTCGGAATTATATATATATATATATAGAAAACTTTGACAGTGTTTGGCTAATGAAAAAGGTATCTTTATGTTCTGATTGTTTGCAGGTTGTTATGGCAATTAACTGTAGGAGAGAACTGTTAGGAGGTCTTCATACCAGCATCGCTACCAGACATATCATGGCAGCAAGCAAGATGGTAGCTTCCATCAGTCTCTTTTTCGCTAAACTATGCCTTTCCTTGATGGTTTGTTATGATCTAAAAGCAATGTTGTTGTTCCACTCTAGGTGGCAGAGTTCACAGGTTTGTATGTGCAGCCGCATAAGGCCATCGTCGGACTCAATGCTTTCGCCATGAAAGTGGTATTCACCAGGTATGGATATGTGTTGCATTGATTCATTGATTGAAATATCAAGAATTCAATCTTATAAACTTCTGCATACCCTTGCTTTATATGACTAGGATGGAGTCCTTAAATTCAGAGGGACATATGAAATTATATCTCCTGAAGATATCGGGTTGTCTCGATCCAATGAGTCCGGTATTGTTCTGGGGAAGCTCAGGTAATTAATGTCCATGTCCTAGTTCTTATAAATTTAGGAAAACACCATAATCTCCAATCAGAAATCTTACTCATATGTTGCTCATTCAGTGGTAGGCATGCTCTGCGAGCACGGCTTTTGAAGGTAACTGTTAATGCAATTGGTGTATTCTATTTAGTGTTTCTTATCATTTTAACAAGTCATGCACTTTTTCAGTTGGGCTATGACATCAATGGGAAAGAACTTGATGACATATTTGTGAGGTTCAAAGAAATTGCTGGCACCTAAAAAGGTTAATATATATGACATAGATCTTAATATTATAAAGCATTGAATTCTCCAACACAATTTGTTTTTCTGCAGAATTTTTCTAATGATGATATCAAGGCACTAGTCAACCATGAAAATGTGCAATTTCAAGGCATATGGTCTCTTGGTGATCTCCAGGTCTTAATTGCACTACTATCATTCAGCTTTATCAAATGATAGTCACTGTGATAAATCATCAAGATGTGCTCTTTCTCAGGTCACATATGGAACTAATGGCTTCTGCACAGTTACTGTCAAATTAATTTCACATGATAGAGAAGAGAAAATTGCATGTTCAATCGGAGAAAACCCAGTGGTTGCAGCATACAAAGCCATTAATGACATTGTGGAGGTGAGGCTCTAAAATTTTGCTAGGTTATTACTGCTTAGACTTGCAAACAGTATTGATTTGTTTCTATTTGTAATTGTGAAGATACCAGTGACTCTGAAAGAATATGTCAATTCAGCCATGGAAGGCATTGATGCTCTTAAGCGCCAACTAGGATCGTTATATGTGTGGATAGCAATGACACAACCGTGCAGAATTGTCCTACTTTTTGGTCAGGATTGAATTTCTGTTTCTGAAGACAACCTTTGATCTTAGATAGCTAACTACTCATGGAAACGATCTGCATTCTATTAACACTTCTCTAATTTTTTGTTTTCCAGTGGAAGTGCAACAGGGAAGGACATTGTCATTTCTGGTGTTCAAGCATACATAAATGCACTAAACAAGGCGATGTACCTCAAAAGCTCGTCTGTGAAGATTTCTTCATCATGAACACTTCTACTGCATCTTTTATGAGGTATTGAATGTTTTCATGAAGTCGTCACTTACTTCATAAGAAATTTAAAAGATAGATAATCAAGGAAAAAAATGAATTGCCAAACATATGATTGAACTTATTACTTTGTTTTCCTGCTTTCACTTCCTTATCCTTCTGAATTTTGGTCATTAATCATTACTGAGTCATATGAATCAATTTGATCAATATATGACCAATTTTGAGCTTTCATTTGATTGGATTTTTAGGAAATTTGCATTGGACTGGAGCAGCGAAGAATATATAATCCCTTTTAAGAACAAAAAGTATTGAAAAGGAATGTTGGTTTTCATTGTATTTATCAAGCGTACATACTTGAACAATAAACCTCACAAGGCATTGTGGGCCTCATCTTTTCTTTTATTTGTGAGCTACTATTATAAACATTATATATGCACTGAGTAGTGGCGTAAATGAGCCCAATATGATTCAGCACTTTATTCAGAGTTTGATTAAATGGCATTGTTATTAATGTGATTTCCTTTTAACAAATCATTTGATAAAACTAATACTTTATGAAGGCAAGGATCGAACTCTTTATTATATAAAAAGAAATTAAAGGGTTTGTGTTTTCATATATACTTCCATAAAATCTTCCCTATCTAGGAATAAATGTCATATACATAGCAGATAAAGCATATATAGTACTTGGACCTGTAGATAAAGCATAGTATTTTTTTGGTGAAGACAAATAGGAAAGAGTATGCATGAGAGCTAGCAAAGTTAATAAAATAGGTGGATTTGAAATGTATAAGTTAGAAACAGATGAAGCGTGGCGGAGGTGATTCCCCAAATGAACGGCCAAATGACGGAGGAAACCCTGTGCAAGGAGGAAGAAGAGGCGATGGTGACTTCCCGACGAGCGCCCGTGGATGGTGGGGACCTATAGCAAGAAGAGAGGGCACATGAAGATCAGCGACGGAAAGAACCAAGTAACAGAGAACGCGCATGGAAGCGTAAGCCATCACCAGTTTCACTGAGCACCATGGCAAGGAATGATTATGAGCCAAGAACTGAACAAAGGGAGGAACCAGGAGCGAGGACTCGAAGAAGACAACTTACCTACGCCGGGGTGGTCCGCGGTGGAGATGAGGACTACACCACTCCACCAATCCCAGCGGTGGAACACTATAATGGCGACGGATGGGAAAAGGTCCCCCGCAAGAAGCAGCAGAGATCGAACTATGGATCTCGCCAAGAACGAAGAGAAAAGCCTACCACACAGCGACGATCGCCACCCATGGTACACACCCCCATAGGCACCATCACCATCTGCGGACAGTGCCTACGTCCTGGACACAGGGCAGACGAATGTCGACAAGAGATGACTTGCCAACGATGCGGCAAGGACGGACACAAAGGCACCACATGCCTGGAAAGTCTCCGGGAGAAGACCGGAAAACTGCTTGCAAACCAAGGACCAAACAACCCACAGCATAAACCAACGAAGAAGGAAAAGAAGCAAGGAGAAACAACAACCAACAACAAGCATAGCACCACAGGATTCAACACCCTCTGATTGCCACCGTCGCGCGCGCCAACACCGCCGGCAAACAACAAGAAGAGGACAAGAGAAGGGACCGAAGCAATGGAATAGCATCACATCTTTCTCACCCTCGACTCAGGGATGATGAAGGGCAAGGAATGCATGACCAAGTTCACCATAGCGAAGGTCACAGAGATGAGAGGCTACATAGACAGCGGCAAGCTGGCGGAGCTGTTGCGAACAAGGGTAGATGACCAATGGAACTGGGAACCACGATCTCTTAGAGACGTACACTACATTGTGGAATGCCCATCGGCGGGCACAACAAGACAAGTCGAGAGGACAGGATAGATGGTGTTCCCGGCGGTCACCCTGACCTTCACACCGCGGATAATGGATCTCTACCGATCGGTGAAGGCTGAAGGGGCACTAAGATGGGTGGTCTTTCGAAACCTTCCGATGTTTTGCTAGGACTAGGACTCGATGGCGAGAACGCTCAAACCCGCTGGAGATTTGGTACACATCGGTGGATGCGGCACCACAGCTGTGGAAGACGTTGGAGTCTTCCTCCACATCAGGAGGCCAAGGTTTGTTGCCATGAGTGATCCACTGCTGCATAGCAACACTGTAATATACTTACACCATCGTACTAGACTCTGGAGAACCACCGCTACCGTGGGACTCTCGGCGAGGAACTAGACGAGGGACGGTGCCCAATGTTGGAGACAAAACAGCAAGCAAGGAGGACAGGAAGAAACACACGAGCCCGATAAAGCCGCCGGCCACCCGAACTGATAAAGGAAAAGCCCCCATCTCTGTTTTGCAGGTTTCTCCGGCAAGGCCAAGAGGAGATGGCAACCGGGAATCGTAATCCGAGAACGGCCCTCAAGCCAGTAGTCAGAAGAAGCTTACCCAGTCTTGGACTACCGTCTCAAAGAGAAACTTGGATCACTAGGCTCAAGACTGCAAAGAACGTTGTCGATCGTATATGGCGAAGAGGCGGAAGGGATGAACGATGTGACCAGAAACCAGAACAAGGAAGGGACGTCAGACAGGCTCGTAGTGGTGGAGCGCGAAAAGACCATACATGTGACTCCCCAGATGAATGAATCTGACGTCAACGGTCAACTTGGGGAAGATCCAGAGGAGATTGACTTTGAAGAATCCATCAGCTAGTTTAGAGCCACGTGGAGGAACCCTTTAATCCGAAGAACAGACTCGGGCTTAACTACAAGTCCATACAAGCTGGAACAGATGGCCTAAGTGAGTCTGGTCAACCAACCTGCACAACCAATAGATCAGACCGGTGTTTTACAAACCAACACACCCTCTCAAGCGCAGGCTGGTCCAGTGGAAACCGATCCAACTAGCCATCAAATGGAAGGCGCCCAAGCACAAGCAGGCCCAGAAACAAGGCTGTTAGCCCAACCAAATTTGGATACTGAGGAATCAGCTGCTATAATGGACCTAGAAATCAATGAAAATGAACCACTTGTTTATATAAAAAAATACATGTCCCAATCCTAATACAATTTAAATTCCAATTTAAATAGAATTCATATATATCTCAATCTCGATATATTTAAGATATTTATGATAAATAAATAAAATTTTAATATGTCCTAATCTTAATCGATTTAGGATTCCTTTGAGATAAATTGGTAAACTATTTGGTTGCATCTTGGGCCAAAAGCACGAATCCCGAGGCAAACCCAAGGCAATCTCAAATCCCAAGATGCCCGAGAATACAAATCTCGAGGCAATCTCATATATTTGCTTATATATATATATATATATAACATAAATTAAAACAAAATTCAGGGAGTTTATTGCAAAAAAAAAGGGGAAAATAAATATAATTACAAACTTTCAAGAGTATAAATGCAAAAAAATAATATAAGGAATCAAAACTTTGACTGAAAGGGCCCCTATGTCCATGGTCATTATTTATATAAAATATCCACATGTATATATACATAATATATATATCAAAAGATTTGAAATTTAATTAGATTGTGTATTAAAATTTTATTAAAAAACGGATAAGTGGGGGAGAAGGATGGCAGGATGGCACGTGGCTCTACATTAGTCAGAGAACTACCAACCTATTAAAAAAAATATATATTAAAAAAAAATAATAATAATAATAAAATAATATATCTTATCTCTTTCAATTGGTTTAAAAATGTATATATACATATATAAAAGTATATATATTATTCAAATATAATATGTTAAAAAATTAAACTAATGAGATAAGATATTTATTTAAAATATATCCATTGTCTGGATAATACCTGGTCGTTGTGAACCGGTTCATAATACTCGTTTCTCAAGGCACGTTCTCTTCACGAACTGGGAACCGCTTGGATGTTGCCTTGTGGATATAAAGAAGTAGACAAAGAGACAGGAAAAATCAGACAGACAGAGGGAGAAGACATAGAATCATACAGAGAAAGGAGAGAAGATATTCTTTATCTATACATATATACTTATCATATATTATATATATTATATATTATATATTATATGATATACAAGAAAAAAGAAGTTGCCCCTCTCTGCCTCTCTGCGCCGCCAAGTCACCGGAAGCCTCAATGTGTCCCTTTGCCGCCGAGTCGCTCATGAAGATAGAAGTCTTCTTCCCTTCGACCGCTATATCGTTGAAACTCGATGTCGCCACCAAACCGCCAAAGCATCTCGGTTGCCAAGAAGAAGAGCACACTTTCATCAGATCGCTGCTGCCGCCGCCGCCGCTTCTCAATTGGTTTATGAGCCGCCCAAGCCCTGGCCGATCACCACCCAGTTGCAGAGATCCAGCCTGATCTCACTGTCAAATCGGAAGATATATTAATATATATATGTATAGATACATATATAAACGAAGATGTAAATCCGTCGGTACCAATGCCGTCGTCAATCGGGCCGACCACACCACCGAGAAAGTGAAGCGAGGAAATCATATTCGCTCACGGCGAGCCTCGATTTCTTTGCCAGCCACCCCATCATCAACGCCATGTCACCGGAGAAGCTCTTCGTCCCTCTGCTCCACCGAGCTGCTGAAGCCCCCTTCTCAGACCTAGGCTACATGGTGATCCAATTTCATGCCTCTCAGTAACCACACAAGCCTATATAATTTTATATACTTAATATATGAAGTTCTTGCCTTTGCCTTGCATCTCCTCGCCGTTGCAGAGTCTCCGACACGCATTCCGCTGGAGCCCCAATATTATCTATTATATTCTCAAGAAGTTGGAAGACGGAAGCTCTACACCCTTAACTGTCGGACTTCCGGCCTTCAATGCCGCCGCTGGAAGAGATCACATCCTATATTACATATATATTATACATGAAAGAAAAGGGGAGATGAAATCCCTCTGCCTTTTCTTTGCCTACAACCGAGGTCGGAGAAGAAAATGAAGCTGCTGCACCCCACTCGAGAATGACGAAGGTCGTGATGGTGATGGGAAAGATTCCAAGGAGGCTGTTGTACGCTTCTGCCCAATTTCTCGCCGAAGCCCTATCTCCGGACGCTTCAAAGTTTCTCCCCGTCGAAGAAGAAAAGGAGAGTATGAGAAGCAACGCAAGAGCAGCGAGGAAGGAGCTCTCGTCAGTTGACATGGAAATAAAAAAAAAAGAAGAAGATAAAGAGCGATCGAGACTGCTACATTAAAGATCCTGCAAAATAAGAAGATGAAATGTTTCTATGATCTCCCTTACCTATCAGGCGATTTCCTGACTTGGCATGTCAAGGAACCCCAGACTTGTACCACTTGTAGCTTATCAAAATCTTGACTCTACAAAGTTCCACCCATTATATCCTAGCAAACTGATGCTACGAAGAGAAATGAGGAAAAGCTGCTTGGATGGAGATGCTCAGAATTTCCAGAAAATTATGACGATCAGTGATATCATACTAATCTTGAATCATCCATGTTGTTGTTTGCGAATGTGATTGTTCGTTGAGAATGAAGTTGTGTGTAAAAAGAGATTTTTTTTTTATGATAGAGATTATCCAAATGAGAAGTCATCAGCATGCATATGATCTGTTTGTTGAAATATTCCAAAGAGATTTGAGAAACTAGAAGGTGTAGATGGTGAGAGCAATTCATAAATTCGATTGAAATCGTGTTGATGAACTCATGGTGTGCGTGCACGGAGCAAGGAGAAGAAAGTTACTGTTGCTGTTATTGGATCATCTTCAAGTTCTCATTTGACCTTGCAGTAAGTTAGGACCTACAGGGGCTTCTATTAGGAATCAACCAAAAAGGAGGAGAATAAAAAATGGAGTGAAAATAAAAAAATTCAGACTTGTTAATCAAGATTCATTTCTTGAGAAATGTCAAACTACAGATGGGTTTCCAGAAGATGATGTTAAGATGATATGCAAGCTCTTATAAATGTGGAAATTAAGTAATTTCATCATCTTAAATTTGATCACCCTTGGTGGGTTCAAGACCAAGTAGCTTAAAATCACCAACATAGTCACACCAAGTAGCTATAAACTGTTTATCTTTGTTTGAAGATGCTTTGATATCAGGTGGAGCACTTTTCTGAATAGATGCTGGAGAAGTTCTTCTAAAGCCTTCCTTTGTTAAATTTCACTTGGCTTGGACTATCAAAGTTGAAATCAATGTCAGGGCCTTCTCATTTAAAGTTACAAATGGAGTTATCACATAAGGTCAACTTTTGGGATTTATTCTTAATGAGGTCCATATATATTGGTGCTTGTTGCTGTTTCTTGTGGCTCTCTTCCATGTCACTTCAATAGTCATCCATGTTAAATGTTCAAAAATGAGATTGATGTTCCTTCACGTGTATTTATCAAAATCCAAAAATCTGAGAATTTGTGAGACTCTTGTATAGAGAGCTTGTCTAATAAAAGGGCAGGTTGCATCATACACTGCATGCCTCGTCCCTTGTCCAAGTGGTTGGCAATCAAAATATACAACCATGGAATTAAAAACCTTAATGATAAAAGCACCAGCAAAAGGTTTAAAGGGGACACCAAGCCTACTGTTCATGAAATACAACCACAGTTATCCCCATGCAATCCTTTATCCACTGGTTATAAGAAAAGCTTGGGTTGTTTGCTAGCTTTGGATACATGCATAACTTGCTATGGCATGGCTTCTTTATTACATGAGGGTATAATATGGCTAATATAATGGGTTGGTTGTCACTTTTAGGCTTTTGGGAAACTGAACAAATATATTATAACTCTTGAGTTTACTTCCCAATGTCAACTTTTCAACTATGGTGTGCAAAATTGTCAAAATGATGAGACATCTAGTCCATTGAAGTAGTGGACATAATCATTCATCTATATGGATATTATCCTCTCTTGTAAAAAAAAAAAAATGGTGATATTTGAAAGCTTGTAACCGGTTGATAAAACATGAGAATGGTCCATCCCCACACCATTCATAAGCTATTAATATTGTCTATAGTGACATGTGGCTCTTGAAGTTGATTAAAGTGTTATTTCTTATAATATATATATATATATATATATATATATATATATATATATATATATATATATAAGAAAATAAAAAGATGGAGATTTTGAAATAGTATGTATCTCGAGGCGATGACAGAGTACATATCTCGAGGCGACTATATATATATATATCCCAAAGTGACCAAGTCTTGGGATAATACCTATCTTGAAGCGGTTGATGAAGTATAAATCTCTCAACGGCACACATGAAATGCAAATCCCAAATTTATATGCATCTCGATGCAACAATGGAATACACATCCTAAGGCGGATGATAAAGACACAAATCTCAAAGCGGCAATGGTGCACGCATATTAAGGTGGCTAAAAATGCAAATCTCAAAATGATGCAAATATTACGGCGGCAACGAAGCACGTATCTTGAAGCAGCGATATAGCGGTGCAAATTAGAAGGCGGCGGCGAAACATACAAGGCGGCGTCATATAAATAAAATAATACATATATATGATTATATGTGCAATAAAGTCATGATTTGCAAACAAATGAATTGTCAAATTATATTCATTTCTCTTGCCTTTACTTGTACTTTTGCCCTTAATCGGAGGTTCCCAAGACTCTATCTGGGGTAATTAATAATAGAGGCTTGCCTTTATTAGGAATGGAAGAACCCACAATAATCAAAATAAAAAATAAATACTCATTTGTGATTCGATGTATCGCCTGGTGTCTCTTAACAGACACGATGTCAGGCGGGTATTTTCGATCCCACACCACTAATTTCCCCTACCCACAGAACTCACCCAAACCAATCCATAATTTAATTAAATCATTGGTATCCAAGATTGAAAAAGATCTACAAAAGGTAACACTCAGACAAATTGCAAACACTTGGAGTCTGATCTCCAAGGAAGCTTGGCTATTAACCATCAGAGAAGACACCACAAGGAGTGATCCACTGGAATCCCAAAAGACAAAAACAAACCAAAAAGACACAGAGAAAGAAATAGGGGAAACCCTGTCAAATGACTCCCAAGAGATTCAAACCACTATATCGAGAACAAGAGGCCATCCAAGGAAGACAAAACCCCCCGAGGACCACATAGCACCAGCAACACAAAAAACCCAAATAAAAGGAAAAAAGACATATAAGAGGAAGAACAAAGGACATGAACTTTTAAATCCTGAAGAGGACCACTCCAACCTATCAACTGTCCCTCTCACATTATCAGATTTGCCAGGAGAAGAGATCATTGCGCAGGCCCTGAAGGTGGGAGTACACCTAGAACATCAGGAAGGTAATGCGAACCAGGCAATCAAGCACATGAAACTCACTGAAGCCGAGAGGAATACTGGGGTGTTGGGAAGCAACTAAGCTTCCCTCACCACCAACAAACAGAGGGCCTTATTAAGTTACCCAATGAAAGTGATAACATAGAACGTGAGAGGGCTAGGGAAGCGGAAAAAAGATTCATAGTCCGAGATTTCATTGCAGCTAGGCCTGTCCATGGGCCGGATGGGCCGGGCTACCCGGCCAAGCCCGAAAACTCGCCTGAAAAATAGACAGGTTTGGACAAAAAATTAGGCCCGTTTAAAAAATGGGCCGGGCCTTAGGTATGATGGTTTTAGGTCAGCTGGCCACATCTGAATTATAAATAAATAAAATAAATAAATTTATTATTTATAATTATTTATAATAAAGTTGAACAATTTATTTGTATGCCTTAATTTAAAAGTGTAAAATGCTATTATAATTTAATTTTTCTTTCAAAACTCACTTAGATTTAATTTATACTAAATTATTTTTATTTTAAAATGTAACTATATTTTTTTAATAATTTTTTATTTATTTTTAATTTTAAAAATTAAATATGGGCGGATTTGGGCCGGCCTTGGTCAGGTGTTTACAAATATGGGCAGGCCTTGGACAAAAAATATAGGCCCGAATTTCATTTTTTAAAATCTTGGCCCGATCCATGGATCAGATTGGATCAAGTTAGGTTTTAAATAAAAAAAGAAAAAGAGAAGATGTGAGAGGGGGGAATTGAACATGGAACCTCTCACATGGGCTTTGGTGGGCTTTAAGCACCAAGACCCTATTGCTTTTGTGGTTTAGTGAACCTAGAATATTGAAATAAGTCTTGACTAACCAAGTTGGTGAATAAAGGAGCAAAAATGGAAGGTGGTGGGATTGGAACCCATAACCTCTCAAACATACAATAGGACCTTGACCACTAGGACATGGACAACCACAGTGATGATTCTTTGGTAATTTTAAAATAAATTAAGCTAGGCCAGGTTGGGTTCAATGGGCCTAACTAGAGCATCGTGCATGATCAATTAGGGAATTTCTTTTAGTTTGTCGACATTGATATAAGTTCTTCTACCAGGTTGTGTCACAGAGACGTGACAGGCGGGATTTTGCTGGGTAATCCTTATCGACTTTATTGAGGTAAGTACACTTGCCTCATACCCACTCTTCGGAGTATTCTTTGGCTTTGCTTATATCATGTTATTGATGTTATTGCCTTTTTGAGACCATACATGCTTCCTTTATTTGTTTGGAATTCTTTTGAGCATGCTTAGTTGTTTCAGGATGTTGGTATCCCTGTTTTGTTGTTTGGTCTTCCGCACGGATTCAGTGGAGCGTGGGGGCTTGGTTTAGGAAACGCTCGGGGATGGCTGGCGTTTCGGCTTGCCATGCCAGAGGGACGATACTCTGGTTGTCCTGCCTGTCAGTGGGGGTGATTCGCTGGTTGTGTTGATACGTACGAGAGATGGCGCTACCGATATGCGATCTGAGGACCGAACGGCCGGAGGATAGAGATCCAGCAAGTTGTTGATGATGCTGGCCAGTGGAGATGTCTTGATGAGCTTTCCTTTGGAACTCGTTGCAGAGCTTGAGAGCTGCTGTAGATAGGGGTCGTACCTTTGTGTTTGTTTGTGGTAGACTCCTAGGAATTGTTTTGAGGGGCGTGTCCTCGTTGTTTTGACTTGATTTATCAGTCTGTTGATATCATGATTTCTTTTTGAACCCCGCAAGGGGTACTTACTGGGTTTTCCATTCGAAAGCTCACACACTTGTTCTTTCTTTTTCAGATCCTGAGGAGTAGGAGTCTTGAGCTCGGTAGCTGATCGAGGGTCGGGGTATTTTGCTGAGGTCCGAGGATCTCTTTCTATTTCTTTGTGTGAGAGACTTTATTTATAGGACCCGTTTAGGGCCTGGCTTTTGTAGGGCATTTGGGACCCACTTATTTTATTTTGTTTCCGCTGTGACTTTTTAATTAAGCTATTTAAGATATTTATTTTGAATTTATGTTATCTCTGTTTATTTATCGAGGCCTTGTAGTGAGGTCATACTTACTTGGTTACTGACCAATCATTTCATGTGCTCGAGGTCCCGGAATCCGGATCGGGGCGTGACAGGGATCATGGCTTATTGGAGGGGATTTCAACTCAACACGAACGCAATCAGACAGAAACATAGGGATTGGAAACGCCCAAGAACAGCTAGTCTTCAACAATCTCATCGAAGAACTCCAATTATATGACCCTCTACTGACCGACCGAAAATATACCTAGACGAATGGACGGGAATCCCCGACAATGATCCGGCTGGACCGATTCTTGTTATCACTAGAATGGATGGCGGCCTTCCCCTAAATATGACAGTTTGCACTACCCCGTATCCTCTCGGATTATGTACCGCTTTCGCTGGAATGTGGACAACATGAGCAAAAACATTATCCTTTCAGATTTAACAGGAGTTGGGGGAAGTCAACAGAATTCTAGGAAAGAATGAAACAATGGTGGGACCAAAATGACTTCTCGGGAAGTGGGACTTACAAATGGTCCAAAAACTCACCCTAATAAGGGGACGATTACAAAGGTGGAACAAAGAAAATATACTATCCCAAAGGCAAAGGAAGCTGGAGTTAATGAGAAACATCAAGAAGATGGACATCAGGAATGAACAACAACCACTATCAACGATAGAGGAGGACCGACTCCAGGCATAGAGAGCGGAATATGACAACCTGATCAGAATGGAGGAGGAAATAATCGAGACAATGCTTTCGAGAATCAAGCGGCTTAAGGAAAGGGATCGGAATACTCAAATTCTTCCATTCCATAGCCAACCAAAGGAAAAACATCACCGGATACACCCGACTCCACCGATTGGAGGAGACATTCTAAAGGACCCACAGGACATTGCAAGAGCAATAACAAATCACTTTACCCAAATCTTTGGGGCTCGACGAGAGAATAGATACTCCACAGACTAGTCCTATCTGTTTACGGACTCAGAACATAGAGACCTGACAAACCTAGAAAGCCCGTTCATGGAAGCAGAGATCCATAAGGCTATTCAAGAACCAGGACCAGAGGGTTTCCCCATGGCCCTTTACTAGTAGGGTTGGAACTTCACCAAGTGAGAAATCCTCTAGACGTTCCAGGAGCTATATCAAGGCACGACGGACCTTGAAAGGCTGAATTGGGCATATATCCTATTAATCCCAAAGATCGCCGAGGCATCCTCAATTAAGGAATATCGCCCTATAAGCCTCCTAAATTGCTCAATCAAAATTATAACAAAGGTGTTGGCCAACAGACTACAGATGGTCATCTCTGACTTGGTAGATGAAAACCAATCAGCCTTCATCAGAACAAGATATATCCATGACGGTATAGTGGCAGCGGAGGAATCCATATTTGGAATGAAATCTAAAGGGGGAGTGTTGATGAAAGTGGAGTCGGTAGACTGGGATTTCCTCCTAGAAATACTCCAAGCACGAGGATTCGGACCACGATGGATAGGGTGGATCAGAGCGATCCTCCATACATCAAAATCAAAGTTCCTAATCAATTGATCCCCGATGGGATATGTAAGACACAAAAGGGGCTTAAGACAGGGGGACCCGCTCTCCCCCCTACTATTTATCCTTGCCACAAAGGTCTTCACCAGAATGATGAACAAAGCTGTATAGGAATTAAAGGCTCTTCGAGGGGTACAACATTGGCCATGAAGAAGGAGAACAAATACCAGCATTATTCTACGTAGACGATTTGTTGATTCTTAGCCTAGGAAAGGAAAGCGTTTTCCGAATCTTGAAACTCATTTTCTACTTGTTCGAAGGACTATCGGGTCTGTCATGCCCTGCCCCCAAATTTTTCGGGCCCACGGGTACATGACAAACCGACCGTACCAGAACAGGGACGGGCCATGCCCAGGCACGAAGCCTCAGTGCTCAGATAATACATATATTCATACACAACGGAAACATAGAAAGACATGATATGTCTGATCAAAGTACACAACGGAACCAAATACAAATCTAGGGGTCTACAGACCCTACAGTCAAATCATAATATGGCTCCTACATGGGAATCTACAACATGTCCTCACACATATTAATCAAAAGGAAATCAACCTCAGCAATTCCAATAGCCCACGCTCAGTTCCTTCGAGTCCCACAACAGCTACTCCCCAGGATCTAAAAAAAGTCAACAAGTAGTGAGCTTTCAAAATGAAAGCTCAGCAAGCACCCGCTGGATATATGTAGTCATATCTCATGAATGATATCGTACATCAAGGAGAGATATCCAAGAAATATAAGCATGAAATGGTCACATCAAACAACAGGATTACAACACATGAAATAGAAACCCCTGTTAAGTCAAAGAGATAAGGATCTATATCCTACCGGGAACGCACAATCACAAGTGGTAGAAAAATCCAAGCCTCAATCAATAAATCGTACAACTAATCACGATAAGCGAACTAACAAACTCGCAAGTCCTCTCCCTGGGCAGGACACGGTCAAAGCCGCAATCAATTCAGTCGACAGTAAGGTAGCGCTACCTCCACACATGTGCGTACACCGCCAGTGCTTCGTCCCATTGACAAGGAATACGGGACAGCCAGAGTATCGTTCCTCTGACAAGGAAAACTGGATGAGCAGGGTGTCCTCTGCGCTGAACATCCGTACTGCCACAGGAGAATCCTCAACGACAAAATAGCTGACAAAACACACTCAACGGGTATATAACCAGAATACCAACAAACATCCAGGAATCAAGATATGTGTATTAACATGGAATCACAAATAATCCAAGGAAACATATACTGTAACACCCCCGAATCCGGGAGCTCCAGATCGGGCGCGTTAATCTCAAAACATAGCTTAAACATACATAATCCGTACATAATTTATTACATCTCCCAAGATCATATCAAAGTTTAGGAGTTTAGAAGTTTAGGACACTAGATACATATTACAAACCCTTATACATAAACAAGATACTAAAAACATAGACTTAAACTCTCAAGTGCTGTCAAGAGTCCTATTTCGCAACTTCCTTCCTTAGACTTCTAGTTCTCCTGGGTTGGAAATCAAAAAAACAAAGGGGTGAGCGAAATAGCCCAGTAAGGTCATAGCATAATAGGAATAAACAGTGAGGATATTAAAGATATGAATCATACATGTGAAATAAAAGCATGCATACTGCATGTAACAAAAGATTGAGAATTAGAAGCATGGTAGTATGGACATCATTATCACATCATGGACAAGGCTAACCGCCATGTCACCATACATAATATCCCAGGGATGCTCTTTACCCAATGCATTGGAGGGCTATATAATTCCGGGCCCACCCGTCAACTTAACTTTTGTCCATACAGAAGATAAGGATTAACAAGCATGGGTAGCATACAAAGAAGTTATGGAAAAGAAATCATAGGTAGTGAAAGATGGGATTTTCACCAAAATTCCAGCATAAAGAAAGATGAATAATCCACAATGAACTGAAGGGTTTAAATTAAACCCATAGAGAAACATAGGGGGTTACTGTAAGGGAAAACCCTTACCTTAGCTCGTCTTTGTCTTGTCTTACTGTCAACCCCCTTGTGGATTTTTTGAAGACTCTTGATTTTCGCAGGGCTTCGCCAATGGAACTTAGAGGAAGAAGAAGAGATTAACAGAGCAAGAGAGAAGAGAGGAACTTGCTAAGTTTGAGAAGAGGTGTCTATTTATAGAGAAGGAGAGGCATGGACATGGTAATCCTTTTGAGAAGAGATGAGGGCAAATCTATAAATTTAACAAAAGCGTGGAAGTTCCTTGAAGAATGATCTGGCGGTTAAGAAGAGATTTTTTGAAAATTTTTCAATTTAACCCTTGGTTTAAGAGGAATTACTAATTGTTTCCAATTTTGTTTTATATATATATTTGTGGTTCCAATTTCGTTATATATATATATATATATATATATATATATATATATATATATATATATTTGTGTCTTTTATTTTATTCTATTTTTATTTTCTAATTCTCACTAATATTTTCGGTTCTAACAGATACACATATACCACAATGAATCCAAGCATCAAAGAGATATGATAATCAATATATATCCAATAAAAGGAGCGCGGTGGTACTTGCCTGAGTCAAGAATATTGCTTCTACTTAATCAAGAATCTCCTTCGACGCGCCTTCCCGCACTACGTCGAGGTCTGGTAATTAAATCTAGGCTTATTATACTTGTCCAATATAAGATAATAAACATGTTTGTAAATACATTGCATGACCTCCTTCCCCTTGATAAGCATGATTACTCAAGTTTATAATATTAGTAGCCTAGAACTTGGGGTATAATAGATTAAAAATCTCATAATCTAAACCCACCACTTTAGTCCCTAACCATTAACTCATATTAATGGGTACTCACGTCTTATCATCACACTAACCAGCCATTAACTTATTATTTACCTAACTAGGCAACACTGAAATCTTTAAATCTCTCAAGAGCATAGTTTACATAATAGATTACACTAATATGCTTTATTAACATGTTTATGATTTTCTCATCATGGTAAAACACCTGGACTTTCATTTCAATTTATCAAACATTCATCTGAAGACAGGGAGAGGAAGCCGCTCATTTGTCAAGTTAACAAGTGTCGTTACTTGTCCCATTAGCCATACCGGTGCTAAAATAACATATTTAACTATTAGTTAATTAGGTTCTTATTCAAAATACCACAACACCCTTATTCTTATTAACTTGATAATTCTTTTTACTTAAACCAATTCTTCATACCTCCATACAAGGTTTGGACTTTCACCAACACTGGGAAATCTCTTTAGAAATTTAAAGCCACACTTCCCTCCCCTCTACAATCCCATCATGCATGTATATATAGCAAATCCCATCCTGTGCCCATAACCAGTTTAAAGTTGATGTCCCCCCCCCCCCCCTTCCCTTCCCTTCCCTTTCTTTACACCATGCATGATTGTTGATCCGACTGAGAAAGGGGAAGAGTTCTTACAGTTTAGGTTTGGATGTGTCTTTCGGTCTTGAGAGTGGTTCAAGCTCCGGTGAAGTACCACGGTGAGGATCGCCACCCACTCTCTCCGTTCCTCTAACTCTCTCTCAAGCTCTCTCTCTCTCTCTCTCTCTCTCTCTCTAGCTCTTTCCAGCTCTCTCAAACTCCCTTTCTCGTCAACCTCTCACTACTCTTTCACTGGCCTCAACTGAGAGAATGGTGTGAAATGTTTGGGGAGTAATCTGTTGGGATGTGCAAACATTAGTACCACATCGCCTAATTGGAGAAAGTGAGAGGGGCATATATAGAGGGATACATTCCATAGCAACAAGGCCTTTTGGGTTAAGCCCAAGAACAAAATCGTGCGGGCTCAGGCCCAAAACGGACAATATTGTTGTTAGTGTGGAATGTAGGGGTGCCCCCGGTTCTAACAATTGGTATCAGAGCCAGGTTTCTCCAGACCTAGCGGTGTAGGGTAGATCCTCAGTGCCGAACAAAGAGAGAAGTATAAATGGAGCCCCTAAGTAAGGCGGTGATCGTTCCGGGGATTCTGTCAGGGAAACTGGCCAACCTAACAAGAGGCTCTCGAGGGTGCTGCCACCTCGATGGAGCTCGGTGAGCAGGTGTCTCACTATGACGGTTCGATGCGTTCCATCGTGGAAGGCCCTGGTCTTCACATAAGACGTGTGCTCCTGACGCAGTGATGTCCAAGGGTGCCGATGGAGCAAGGTGAACAGAGAAAGTTCATAGTGTGCCGGCCTAAGGGGAGACTGATTATGTGGTCCTTTGTTTGAGGGGAGGATTGTTGGGATGTGCAAACATTAGTACCACATCGCCTAATTGAAGAAAGTGAGAGGGGCATATATAGAGGGATACATTTCATAACAACAAGGCCTTTTGGGTTAAGCCCAAGAACAAAACCGTGCGGGCTCAGGGGTGCCCCCGGTCCTAACATAATCTGGTTTCTTATAGCTTAGAGTAGAGGTGGCTCGGGAGCTTCGAGGCCACAGTTGCCTTACAAGACAAGACTCTGACCCAGCTCCCCCCATCATCGGCGACGATCCCGTAGTTGGTGGCCGAATCCTCCTTTTCAGATTTTCGTCAACTGCAAACAGTGGGGAAGGAGAAGGTCTAAACATGGTTTCACCATGCCTAGGAACCCGTCTTTGACTTGGATGAATGGACGATATTTGTCTCACGAGGCGGAGCTGAGAACTACGTTCTCTTCTTTGTCTCTAGATCGAGGAATTTTGAAATAAACGTGAGATCCTCACGTGTTTCAACCACGCCTTCACGCGTTTCCTTTCTTTCTCTGTTGGGATGTAAAACATTCTCAATGAGCAGCCATGTCTTGAACACCAACCGTTCATACCACATAATATTTAAAACCATTCAATCCAAGCCATACATTCCAAATGAGAATAAAAATATCAAACTTATCCTACCCGTGACTAAAACCTTCTCCCCTTATGTTTCATTGATTGCTCGTGGCCCCCACTCCTAAGTTTAAGAGTGAGGAATTATTGTTATGATTCACTTTTGCACAAAGGTCCTTTGTTTCACAATTTAATACATGCAAGCCCCCCCTCTCATCATGCCATTAGAGAGATGCATATTAGCATATTAGTCCCCAAGATTTCCTCATATATTACACTAATAATTCGTGAGTACATAGATTAACATTTTAGTAAAGAACTTTCATGTTCTTTTAAAATTAGAATACAAGCTTATCCTAATTCTATTCTTGTGAGAGAGTGCATCATTGCACTTTGGGCCTCCAATCTTTTATTATTTCTTCTAGATCCTTATTTGATTAATTCTCCTTAGAAGTCCATTATGCAATTAAAACCCCATCAATAATTTATATTAACCAAGGTAAGGGATTAAATCATTAAACCTAATTTAGGGCAAATTAAGGATTTAAATTAAGCCGTAAAACATAGCGGCTCTTACAGGGTCTTTGAATAAACTACAACAAAAGTGCCATTGTGCCAATTGGGAAGCACACACCAATGCGAGAATCGGGGCCTCGATAATGAATGTCAAGTAAACTCACTACCAATAACCTATCTAGGCATTCCTCTTATAGGAAGCAAGCCTAGGAAGGAAGATTGGGAGAAGCTCATCCAAAGGGTACAGAACAAACTATCCACTTGGAAAGGGAGACTTATGTCGAGGGGAGGCCGCATCACACTCCTTAACTCAGCCCTATCCTCAGTCCCCAACCACTGGATAACCATGTACAAACTGCCACACTAGGGAATACGCTACATTGAAGGAATCAGAAGAGACTTCCTCTAAGGAGCGAACCCGGAATCCAAAGCTTATCGCCTAGTGAAATGGGAAAGACTAACTAGACCTAAAGAACTAGGCGGATGGGGAATCATCCACTTGGAAACCTTCAATGAGGCACTTCTCGGCAAATAGTGGTGGAGAATTCTAAGGGGAGAAGCTGGTACCTGTGGAAGGATCATCAAGCACGCATATTTCAGGGGCACACAGGTGAACTCGTACCAAAAAGCACCCACTCGAGCATCCTATTTTTAGAGGGGGATCCTAAAACAACGTGACCCTACCTTAGCCAACCTAGTCACCAAACCAGGAGCGGGCGACTCAACTAGACTATGGTTTGATAACTGGATTAATGGATAGAACCCTTGTCGGCTATGCCTAGAACTCCAAACCCCGTGGGACAAGGCGGAACACACAACTGTAGAAGCAAGACAGCAACAACAATGTGAAAGACCGTTTCTCCGACCAAGCCCCTTGTCACAAGAATCGACAGACATGCTCCAAAGAATAAAGGACTACCTGAGACAAGACAACACAGAACAAGCTGGCAGAAGACTATGGAGGCTTACCCCAAACCAAGCCTTCACGGTCAAATCGCTCTACTAGTTCCAAATCGATAGTGGAATTAGAAGCTCCCTCCCAGCCAAATTCTGGAAACAATCGTCTCCTATGAAAGTCAAACTCTTTGCCTGGCTAGCGTATGAAGACAAACTTCCCACGCTACAAAATATGGCAAAAAGGAACTGGATAGGGGACAGGACACGATGCTACCTTTATAATTGCGAAGAGGAAACCACCGAGCACCTCCTCCTTAGATGCAAGTACTCAGAGGAAGCGTGGTTACACTACAAACGGATCCTAGGAAATTGGACCAACCCCTTAAGGATACAAGATCTTTGGGGACCCTCCCTAATCTCCAATCACCTGGAAAATACCCTCCGCAAGGGATGGAACTTGCTCGTGATGGCCGTAACCTAGAGCCTCTGGAATGAAAGGAATCGGAGAATCTTTACATATAAATACCGTGTTTACCAGAAACTGATTCATCAAGCCGATTTCTTTTTTCTCTCATGGTTTGACAAATACACACCACTCATACTGACTGGTGTGAAATTTCCAACCAACGCAAAGTTCTCACTATACATAGCCTAACCCTTACAAGGAAGGAAACACCAAGGGGACCTCCAGGGACGGACTTTGAGGACGAAGATAGAAGGGAACACCACACCCCCACCCCTGCTACAGGAGACCACAATACAACCGAGGGCTTGCTTTTAACCACCTGATCCATCTATGGATCAATGTTACAATGTCATAATGCCACAATATCACAACTTATTTATTTTAATCAATAAAAGAAAGTGGTTTATCCACTTATTAAAAAAAAGAAAGAACTAGCAAAGCAAGAGGTGATCGGAAAGTGACATTACTCGTGGTACAAGCGTGAATAGCTTGTTTGAAACCATAAATAGCCTCGCGTCATTTGCAAACATAATAAGGATGATCACGATCAATGAAGTTCCATCATTGTGACATATATGATTTTATAAAATAACTTAGAAAGTGATGGGATCAAATCATTGGAGCGTTTACTAATCAATTAAATATGAAAATTACAACACACACACAAATAAAAAACTGATGCTTTTCTATCAATATATACATGACAAGAATCGAAAGAGAAATGTGCCTTCTTTTTATAGCTCTTTATGAAAACATCTGAATCCAAAAATGGCCCAGGGATAGCAAGTAGGGCCCTCTTATTTGATGTTTTTTTAATCCACCACCAACCTGTTGGATCTAGTTGGACTCACTCCAATGGCGTTTGGCGGTCGAGATATCTCAGGATGGGGACGCGATATACCAAGATGCCGCTCTATCCGGGCATTTGGTTGCCCAAATGGAGCAGGACGGGGGAGGGGGGAATCCAACCCATCCCTCTCTAAGGGATGAGTGGTGTCCCTTCGATTTGGAGGGATGCCGCTCGTCCCAAGGAGAGGGATGGAGAGGATGAATTTTTTATATTATATAATAATTAATAATTTTGAAATTAAGATAATTATATCTATTATATATTATATATTTTTTTAACTTTTTAATTTTATTCAATTTTTGAATATTTATATTATTTTTATAATTTAAAATAATGTTTATATAAATTATTTTATAATTTTAAAAAGTTTTTTTTAATATATAATAATTATATATTAATGATGAATAAAATATATTATTGTTTAAAGTTAAATTATTATTAATTATTAATTAATAAAGCTATCATTAATTATCTAATTATAAATAATTAATATTATTTTAGTTTTAGATATTATAATTTTAATTAAAATATTTATAAATATATAAAGTTATTTTATCTATTTTTATCCATCCAAATAAATTATAAAAAATATATATATCCAAAATTTTACATATTTTCATACTTCCAAACAAACACCTAACAATCTTCATCACTCATTCCTTATCCCATGAACTAGACCTGTCCAAGGGCCGGGCTACCCGCCCAAGCCCGAAGGCCCGCCCAAAAAATGTGCTTGTTTGGACAAACATATTAGGCTCGTTTAAAAAATAGGCCGAGCCTTGGGCATGATGGTTTAGGTCCAAACCCGACCCGGCCCGACGCGAATTATATATAAATAAAATAAATAAATTTATTATTTATAATTATTTATAATAAAGTTGAACAATTTATTTGTATGCCTTAATTTAAAAGTGTAAAATTCTAGTATAATTTAACTTTTATATCAAAATTCACTTAGATTTAATTTATATTAAATTATTTTTATTTTAAAATGTGAACTCTATTTTTTAATAAATTTTTATTTTTATTTTTATTTTAAAAAATTAAATATGGACGGATTTGGACAGACCTTGGTCATGTATTTAAAAATATAGGTGGGCCCTGGACAAAAATATAGGCCCGAATTTCATTTTTATTAAATCCTGACCCGGCCCATGGATAGGTCTACCACGAGCCAAACACCCCTAAAATTATATTTCATCCATGGATATTCCCTATCCAAAGGAAGGGAAGCTATATTCCACCATCTAAATGCTACCTAATTTAGCCCATCATAATATTCCAAAAACTCCTATAAATAAATAAATAAAATAAAATAAAAGAAAGAGAGAAGTAATGAAGTAGTCAACGTCTACATGAGTCATCCACGAAGCGATGTACACTTGCCTCCGAAGTCGCGATTGACGCACACGCATGCATGCAGGGTATTCCATAAACTTGCCAACGTCTACATGAGCATGTCCTTGTCTCATAGATTACCGCCAGAAATGACCGGGTCGATAACTTTGAATTGTTCACCATCCGAACGGCCTCACGCGAGCAAGCCGCTTGACTCGACAGTGTCCTCGAGGTTCCGATGTATTGTCAAGCAAAGATGTGTTCCCCATTACTGACATGCTCGCTACGCGCATACATCATATTCATGAGCGTGTACACGCAAAGATGTTTTATAGAATATACTAAAGCCTTACAAAAGATACTAATTAAAAAGGTTACACCCGATACTAAAGACTTACTACCGATACTAAAGGGGTATCATCGATACTAAAGCTGCTATCACGATACTAAAGAGTTACGCTACCGATACTAAAGACTTACACTGATACTAAAGGGTTACCCCCGATACTAAAGCTTTGGACGATACTAAAGAGTTAAGCTAAATAGTAAAGTTTTTAGTCGCGTGAATATTACCCGATTAAGTCGACCATTTCCGGGCCATGTGGAGGTGGCGCCGCTTCCTTGATCCACGATTGAACGACTGCCGACATTTGAGTACATCTCACCCCATCTTTGCCCCTTAAACAAATAGTTCACCAATGGGCCACATCGACTTTTGGATTAGCTACGGTGATGCGCTTGTGCTTGGTCGCGCCGGGGAGGTCCTTCACCGCGCCATCAATTCTTTTAGAAGTACATGCGTATGCGATGCGGGTAAAGAGGGCCCAACACTCCTCCTTCAATGCTTTCCCAAGACTACTATTTCCCTTCATGAAGTTAAGCCTCTAGGTGTATGCAAACAATATGCATGGGACGCATGAAGGGAACACCCTTGCGATTGCATTAATCTAGACCTTTCGACCGTTTGATATGAATGTAATGCACTTGTCATAATCCTCATCTCCATATATTGTATTCCCCGAGATGGTGAGGAACCAAGTCCAATTGTCGCCGGCCATCATTCACTATCGCGAAATGCGACGTGGAAGAATCCCTCATTGCCATCTTTGCCCGCCGCCTCCTAACAAGATGCCACCGTATTTTCCAAGCAGATGTGTTCCATCGACGAACAACAGCGGCCTGCAACCCAACTTGAAGCCGGCGACACAAGCGCGGAAACAAAAAAACCCACGTCTGAATCGCCCGCCATCACTTTCAATTGTGGCAACGCTGCCGGGATTTGTCTCCATCACCTTTTCAACGTACCATAATAGCAAATCGTAGCTCTGTACCTCACTCCCGTGCAGAACGGTTCGGGCAACCTCTTTTCCCATCCATGCTTGCTTGTAAGGAAGACCCACGCCGTGCTCTCGCAAAATATCCCGTTGAATGTCGACGACCCGATACAAGGGACGATCCTTGAGCTTCTGGATCACATGATCACAAACCCATTTTTTGGATGCTTTCGGGTGGGAACTCGTCCCGATACCGCCACCACACACATGTGTGGGCTGCAATGTCTTTATTCTAAAGGTGTGGAGATTTCCCTCCAGAGAAGCATGAACCCTCCAATTGTAGTCTGCCTGGGCGCATCTGGCAGTCACCCTTTCTCTATCATTTTTTATGAAGGTAAAGTCAAATTTCCTTTTGATAGCAAAGGCACGGAGCGCATTCCTCAAGTGTTCCACGTTCTGAAATCGATCGCCAATTTTGAGCACTGCAATATCGTGAGTTTGAGAAGAACCCACAATTTCCAAGGACATGCTCTCGGCTTGGGGATCCCTGTTGATTGATAAGGTACTCTTTTAAGTGAGACAATACGAAATAGAACGACTTAATACTAATTAGATACGATGGATTTTAAAAACTTTTAGTAGATACTAAAGAGATAAGCAGAATACTAAAGACTTTCAGTGGGTACTAAAGAGATAAGAAGAATACTAAAGACTTTCAGTAGATACTAAAGAGATAAGGAGAATACTAAAGACTTTAAGTTGATAATAAAGGAATAAGCCGAATACTAAAGACTTTAAGAAAATCCTGAAGTCTTACATGTTTATAATACACGGTTGCGGGAAATAATAAACACATACAAAAGGCTTACGTTGGAAGCGAAGAGCCGCACTCGTCGTCCACGGTCACTTCACCGTGTCCACAATAAGGTCGCACAATATTTTTGTTGAACGAGTGAAAATGTTGCACATATGCACAAAGTCCGTGAGAATTGTCAATGGGACAAGCCGTTTCTACGCTGATCCGTCGCGATATATAACTCACTCTCACGCCCAGAGGGTCAAGGTCCCACCGCTCACATATATCACCTATCATCAATCCCAACAAGTGAGCCTTAATCGCGAGCTCCAAGGCTAGACCTTCTCTCCCATATATTGGCGCCGACGCTAAAAGGGTTTCCATCAAAATCCTGCAAGAAGAATGCCATTGCAAAAATGAGAGAATTATACTACGCACGTTATGAAAAAACAATGGGTAATCTATTACCTTTTTCGTTTGCCGCCGCAGACTCACTACGTGGTAGCTTCTCAACAAGACTAAAAGCTCAACAAAAGCTCTCTGTAAAAGAACAAAGGAAAGGAGACGAAGAGAAGGAGTAGAATTGGACTCTTCTCTACAAGACTAAAAACAAAACACAGGCTCTATGCAAAAGAACAGAGGGAAGGAGACAAAGAGGAGTATAAGAGGACTAGCTTATCTTACAAGCATGGAAGTACACAACCTGTCTTTTCAGCAGAAAGGTTGTTTTTGGCGGGAATTCAATGGGTATTTTGGGGTTTTTTTTCAAAACCTAACGTTAGCAGTGTGTCACTTGCAGGACTAAAGAGTAAGTAGGTTGAAAAGGAGGGACTGAATAGTATAGTGTTTAGTCAGAGGGACTAAAAAGTCAGAAATAAAACAGTCAGTGATGCTACAGTAATTTTCCCTAAAAGAAATCACGTCTCAGGTCTTGTCTACATTTGTAGAGGCAACAATCCAACACTCGACATCTCTCACTCTTTTAGTCTTTACCACCACCTTTGCCAATGGCCGTCTCCAACCATCACCCCACTGCCAACGACGGCGCTGGAAATGGCTCCGCCGGCAACCACGATTTAATCTCACGTCCGGAGTACATACCCAACTTCATCTCCGACCCTTCCTACGTCCGCATCCTCGACACCACTCTCCGTGACGGCGAGCAGGCCTAGGGCGCCGCCATGGCCACCGAGCAAAAGCTCGTCGTGGCGCGGCTTCTGTCGAACCTCGGCGTGGATGTTATTGATGCGGGGTTCCCCCGGTCTTCACCGGAGAGCTTCAACTCCTCGAAAGCCATCGCCAGCGAGGTCGGGTGCCAGCCTGTGAAGGGGCGCGTGCCGGTGATCTCAGTGATGGCGAGATGCAACAAGAAGGACATCGATGTGGCGTGGGAGGTGGTACGGCACGCTCGGCGGCCTAGCGTGGTGATCTTCATCGCAACAAGTGAGATTCACATGAAGCACAAGCTGAGGATGTCCAAGGCCGATGTGCTTAACACCGCCGCCGAGATGGTGGCTTATGCACGCAGCCTCGGTTGCCAGGATGTTGCCTTCGGCGCCGAGGATGCCGGCAGGTAATTAATTTGTTCATCAATATTTCAAATTTATTTTTCATTAATAAATATGGATGGACAAAGTAGTGGAAAGTGCTCTAAAGTGGTAAGTATTTTTTTAAATAAATATTTTACTCTCAAATTTGTTAATTTAAATTAAAGGCATTTTTTTTTATACATTTGGACAAACCACTAGCGTGTGCAACCTTCAACTTCTCCTTTGAAATAGAATTAGTTATCAACTTTCCATATTATTATTGATAGGAAAAGTGAGGAAGCACGAGATGGATTTTTTCTATATTAAATATTTATTTATTAAAAATTTGGGAAATCTTATTTTCTTCACAATAAACACTAAAATTGCATTTCAATTCATAAAGCGGTACTTCATCTTATTTTCCCACTTCCAACAGTTCATCATAGATGAAAGTTGTAGAGAAAGGGAAAAAAGATCTAGTTATGTGTTGAGAAGGAGAAGGTTGTCAAAATGGGGACATCAATCAAGGAAACAATAGGTAGAGTGTACCTTAAAAAAAAAAACATATATCCTTGATTCCAACCAAAATCACAGACTAGCTGCAATCAGAAGCATAGGTGACAGGTGTGTACATATATATATATATATATATATATATATATATATATATATATATGAAGAGATCTTTATCCCTTATCAAAGGAGAAATATGAAGAGATCTTTATCCCTTATCAAAGGATTCTCCCATTTGATCATGCGTGTGTGGGTCATTCTCATGATGAGTAAGCGGTCACAATCAATCAGCAGTAGAGCCATGTTTTATTTTTAATGAGTTTTAATTTAAATATAGGTATTTGGTTTTTTATTTTATCAACTTAAGTTTTAGTTATATATATAGATGTGATATTAAGCGGTCGGCCAGATCACTGTGTATTCTCAATCACCTCTCGTTTGACCCCTTAGAGCATGTTTGAAGGATTTCCAACCGTACGGATGAGAAGATCATCGAAAATAAAGTTAGTATGTCCATTTTCATACAATTTGGTAACCGTTTGGTCCTCCCACTTTATGGTTCTTATTTTATAGAAATCTGAACGGTCCAGAATTTCAACCATTAAGTAGGAGGACCAAACAGTTACCAAATTATATGAAAATGAACATGCTATCTTATTTTTCGATTATCTTCCCATCCATACGGTCGGAAATCCTTCAAACATGCTCAAAGGGGCCAAACGGGAGGCGACCAGGAATGCACAGTGTATTCGGTCGACAGCGTGATATCAGGGCTATATATATATATATATATACGGGCATGATACAATAAGGTCGGTCAGATTACTGTTCAGGTAAAGTCGCCTCCCATTTTGGCCCTTGGAGAATGTTTTAAGGATTTCCAACCGTATGGATGGAAAGAACATCGAAAAATAAGCTAGCATGTCAATTTTCATACAATTTGGGAACTTGTAGGGTCTTCATCTTAACGGGTAAAAATTTATAAAAATTCTACCGGTTCAGAATTTCACCTGTTAAGATGAAGACCCTACAAGTTCCTAAATTGTATGAAAATTGATATGCAACCTTATTTTTCGATGTTCTTTCCATCCATAATGTTGATTTCTCAAAATAATCGCAAGTGGGTCAAATGAAGGTGATCGTGACTTGCAGACAAATGATAAGGCCTACCGCGCATAGTATCATGCTCGTGTATATATATATATATATATATATATATATATATATATATATACAATGGTGATAGGGTGAGGCCGGCTACATGTGCAGCCGGCCCACCCTATCACTATTGTATATGTGCTTTGATGGTATGGGCCTCATAATGCTTAGGTATGGGCCATACCATCAATTGTATATATATATATATACAGTCATGTTAGAGTGAGGCCAGCCGCAAATGCCGCTGACCCACTCTAACACCCAAAACCATCCCAAAAAAAAATAAAAATAAAAAGTCCAAACACCCAAAACCCAAGCCGGCTGAGTGTTAGAGTGGGCCGGCAGCAAATGTGGCCGGCCTAACTCTATCATTCTTATATATATATATATATATATATATATATATATATATATATATATATTTGCGGCCGGCCTCACTCTATCTTTTTTGGGCCGGCCTCATTCTATCATTTCTGTATATATATATAATGCTACCGCTGTTGCTTCGGAGGCATTTCTTATTGAGGTCACTCCCACGGAGGTAGCTCTGGTTCACCAAGTCATCTAAAGAAGGAGGAGGGGAGAGAGGGACGATCAAAGAGGAAAGAGAGCGACGAGTTAAGTCGCCCAAGGAAGAAGGTATAGGAGGTTTCTTCCTAAAGTAATCTATCTCATAAAGTGGGGGAGAAGGGACCCAACTGTTCCCATGCCATGGCTACGAAGGTCGGGAGTGACGATGAAGTAGGGTTGCCTGATTTTCCTTCATTGCCTCTGATCTTGAAGGTAGGCATTTCTCTCGAGTCAGCGGAGATAAGTCCCTCGGCTAGTAGAGCTGGTAAGGTGGGGAATCCTCGGGGCTTGGGATACGTGCCTTCGGCTGTCATGGAGACCCTTGCTTCTCGAGGGCCTCAGAAGAGTATTTTTGAGGCCTCGATTGCTCCCGAGAAAGCATCTCGGGCTTTTGAGATAGTGTGTTCTCGGGCCCTTCTCGAGGCCGAAAGGCCGAGCTGATGAGGATGCATTGGGTTCTCACCTCCCTTCCTTGGCCTTGATGGTATGCCTTCCGGCGATGTTCGTAGTATTGCATCTTGCGAGTTCCGTTCTTCTTCTCTGTGTGATGTCTTATCGCAAGCTGGCTTCTTCTTGGATAATGCTGCAAGACATTTCTACGCAGCAAAAGGGCGCCGGGGAGCATACCATCGCATAATGTGAGGTGCTAGAGGCCGAGGTTGCTGGTTTGAAGTAGTCGGTAGGTCGGCTTCAGGAAGCTCTGGCTTATTGTCAGCTGGTGGAGGAGGAAAGCCGAGTAAATGGGGAGATGGTTTCCTTGGAGTTATTCACCGAGCGCAAGCTGTCGGGTGAGCTTTGTGCCGTGAAGGCTAAGGCCGAAGAGGAGCTCGCCTATTGTCAGACATCCTTGGAGGTCCTGTAAAAAAGGAGGGAGTGAACGTCGGCTTGGAGGCATTCAAGGCGGGTTATCGTGATTCGTCTGAATGGGCCCGGGACCTCTAGGACGCAGTCAAATGTTATACCGAGTCTCCATCGTTCTAGTCCTTGATGAAGAAAGGGCAAAGGCCGAGAAGCAGATAGTAGCCAAGTTCAAGGCCAACGAAGAATATTAGGGGGAGATGCGCAAAACGGCTAGGAGCAGGTTCTCCACCTTTCAGATTCTCACCCGTGTTTATCCTGATGTCGATCTTGTCAAGATTGAGCTCGCGGAAGCGTTGAAGCTTTTTAAGAAGGAACGTTGTAAAGAAATGGTTGGAGGGGAAGCCACCTCTGGTGTGTCCCTACCTTAAAGATCTATTATCCTTGCCGCTGTGTTCTTGTAGTTTGCCCTTTGTTTTGTTTTCATAGTAGTCTTTGTAATCACATGTTTTTGTTTTTTACTAAAATGAAAAGGCCTTATTATTTCTTCATCCCTTTTGGACTTTACTCTTTCTAGAACCTTTCAACCCCCCTGGTTTCCCGAGGTCTGGAAGACCTTCGGGCCATAACTTATATATGGAGTTATGTGCTCAAAGTCGGTCTCGTGTAGTCAGGGTATTATGGACGTATCAAGGTTATGTATTGGGGATGCCTTTGGCCCGATACAGTGGCGAAGCTGACTTTGAAGGTTATTGTTGCACTCTTCTTTTATTCTTGTTTGATTTTCTATCTATTCATCTTTTTTTCGTCTGTATCCGGGGTTCCTAAGGTCTCGTTGATTTTTGGGTTTAGCTTAATCGTCATCATGACTGCAATATCCTTTGAGCTGTGGCCGATTATAGTAACCTTCGCAGCATATCTGAATGTAGAAGTGCACTATTTCCCTGCCATAATTGTTGTTGGTACCAGAGTCACTTTTTTCGAGTTGGATGACTGCAACTCCCGAGGCGTTAGGGAAGGTTTTTGGCATTTTGTAACTAGGGCCTCATTAAAGTCATGTCGTTACGATGACTATGACTATCACATTGTGGTTATAAATTGACGTAGTTGGATTAATGTACTAGGCACCGAGTCGTTACAAGTGGCTTTTTCCCGCCACCCTTCTTTCTTCTAGGTGTTTATTTCATCGAACTTCATTGGTCGCTTAAGGATTCCTTGCGCGTTCTTTAGGCATCTGGAGCAAGTCCAGGCCGAGTTGTAAACCTGCAAGGTCCAAGCGGCTGTATATGGAGTGTGGTTCTGGTTCGGGACGAGGCTTTAGGGGAGATGAGGTTTGAAAGAGGATGACAGGACTTTGTCATGGACCATCACTTGGGTACATGGGAGTTTCTGGTGTTCACCTAAGTGGGGGTTATAAACTTCAGAGTGAAGATATATGCTCGGATCAGGTGTGAAAAGGAGTGGGTGTTCTCCACTCGACCCTTTCATGGAGAGGCGTTTCTCAACTGTAGTGAAGGTGATGAAGAGGACGCGGGGTCGATCAGTTCCTCGGGGTCATCAACGGCATCCGAATAAGCTGCCTTGACTTTTTAAATAGTCTTTTGTCTTGTTCAGGCGTAATGTTTACGCTTTTGTATATTGCTCAACTAGTGTCTTGTCGATGCATGTTTATTGTTTGAAATGGTGATTGACTGCTGTTTTACTGTTCTTTCCTCCTACGGCCCTGAGAACATGTCAAGGAGTGCTGAGAGTGGTGTGGGATGGAAAATACCCACCTGGCATCGTGTTTGTAAAGAGACACCAGGCGATACATCGAATCACAAATATCATATTTGTTTGTTTGTGGGTTCTTTTATTCCTAATAGAGGCAAGCCCCTATTATTAATTACCCCAGACAATGTCTTGGGAACCTCCGATTAAGGGCAAATGTACAAGTAGAGGAAATGAATAATACAATAAAATTTATTTATTTAAAAATCATGACTTTTATAACATATGGATATCATCATGAGATGTTCATACATATCATTTATTCGTTCATTTATTTAATTTGTTTATTTATTTTATTATTTAGGAATGCCACCTTCCGCCTTGCCATCCCCTTTTGAATTCATGTCGTAGTGTTGCCGCGTCATGGTCGCCAACAGCCCATAAATTTACGGCAGTCCTGCCCTGCCTTGACCATCAATATGGGCCACACCATATATGGGTAGAAAGCCCTGGATGTCTAGTTTCCGATGCGCAAATTTCATCTCGATCGGAGTTTTCTATCAAAAGTTATCAGCGTTTGAATAGATGGTAGTCAGACTGGCAAAACTGCAGGAATTGGTCTCATTTCCATGAAAAACTGTACCAACTGAGCTAGTGATAGGAACTGTGCCATACATGGTTGGAAAGCTCTGGAAGTCTAGTTTCAAATGCCACAAATTTCGCTTCAATCAGAGATTCCTATCACAAGTTATTGTCATTTGAATGAAGGGTGGTGAAGCCTGCAGAACTGCAGAAATTTGGCTTCGGCAGTAGATTTCAAACCGTGACTTCCCATCTTCTTGCATGAAGCTGCTGCTCCTTCATTTCCATCCTTTGCATTATATTTGGCGATAATGGACAGTAGGGAGACTATTATATAGTCTTTGCTTTGTCTTTGGCAGTGATAAGGACAGCATAGAGGCCATTATATAGCCTATGCTTTGTTTGCCGACGATAAGGGCAGCAAGGAGACTATTGTATAGCCTTTGCTTTGTTTGCCGGCGATAAGGGTAGCAGAGAGACTTTTGTATAGCCTTTGCTTTTCCTTTCCAGTATAAGAGCAGCAGGGAGGCTATTGTATAACCTTTGCTTTGTTTGCCGGCGATAAGGGCAGTAGGGAGGCTATTGTATAGCCTATGCTTTTCCTTGCTGACATAAGAGCGGCAGGGAGGCTATTGTATAGCCTGTGCTTTGTTTGCCGGCGATAAGGGCAGTAGGGAGGCTATTGTATAGCCTGTGCTTTTCCTTGCCGATATGAGGGTGGCACTTTGATCTACTCGCAGTTGGTAGCGCTATACGCTTGGATCAAGCAGCGTAGTTGCCGAAGCTTCGAGTTGGAGCACGTTGCAGCGCAATGCCCGGCTTGAGCGCGGCCGGATCATACTGCAGCGCTTACGCCGCTGGATGTGCATGCTAGACTTTTGCGGCGCCGACCCTGCTATCGTTGCGCGGCGCCGCCAGGCGCTACGCAGTCAGCCACGCCGCTATGCCAAGGCTGCTGCCGCCGCTCAAGGCGCGCTGCGCGCGCTATGGCGGCTGCCGCTTTGGCGACGCTACGCCTGCTCATGCGGCGCGCTAAGCGCTGCATGGCGCGCGCTATGGTTGCCGCTTAGGCCGCTGGCCAAGGCTGTCCTGGGTGTGCGCGCTAACGCCGCGGCTGCACAAGGCGGCGTTGCATGCCACTGTAAGGCCAGCAGGCCATGTATTGCTTCTACAAGGCTGGCCGGTCAAGGCTGCTGCCAGGCCATGGGCGCCAGGGGGCTGTAGAGGGTCATGCGAGGTGTCAGTCAATGGGCCAGAGCGGTGATGGAGATGAAGAACCTTGAGTGGAAGCCTAACTTTCTTCTTGATCTCTTTCTTTCTCCTCTTTGGTTTCTTCTTCTCCTTCTTCCTTTTCCCTTCTTTCTTTGGCTGCCTCCTTTCTCTTCCTCTTTTTTTGATTTCTCTCTCTGTTGTTTTTTTTTCCTATCTCCTTTGTGCTTCCATATATAGAGCCAGCCTATCCCCTTATCATATATCCTTTTTTTATCCAAATATTTATCTTCCTCTTCTTTTGACCTTATCCTAACAATTAACCAGCCTTTTTTATTTTACTTATTATTATTATTATTATTATTATATTTTTTATTAATTTAATTTTATCTGAAATTTTAAAAATTAATTATTTTATTTTTTTCGATTGATTTTTTTATTATATATATATTATTATTTATATTATATTTTTTTGTTATTATTTTATTAATTTATCATTATTTTTTCAATTTCCGGACTTTTCATTTCCGTTTAAGTTTTAATTAATTTTTTTTCTGATAAAAATCAAACTTTAACTTGATTTAAATTTTTAGATAAGATCAAGTTTTAGTTTTGATTTGATTTTAATTAATTTAATTTAAGATAAGATCAAATTTTAATTTTAATTTGATCAAGATCAAACTCCCTATCATCTTTAATTTAATTATTTTTAAGATAAAATCAAATTTCAATTTAAGCCCTTTTTTCCTTCTCTCTTTTTTTTGCCTCGGGATTAATATTCTTGAACTGCCTTGGGATATGCATCCTCGGCATGTGAAATTTCATTGCCTGGAGATATGTTCTCGGGCTATTTAGGGTTGCCTCGGGATACGAGTTCGGGCTATCCTGAGATTTGAGTTTGCCTCAAGATATGTATTCTCGGGGACAATTTTTCGAATTTGAGGTTGCCTCGAGATATGTTCTCAGTGGCAATTTTGGGATTTAAGATTACCTCGAGACGTGTTTTCTCGGGCTATCTTAAAATATGACAAGATATATATTTTTTATTTTGAAATATTTTGATTTCAAAATAAATATTTCTTTTTTGGCCCTTGAGACATTTATTTATTAATTTTTTTGA
Organism: Dioscorea zingiberensis; assembly: GCA_026586065.1. Taxonomy (NCBI): domain Eukaryota; kingdom Viridiplantae; phylum Streptophyta; class Magnoliopsida; order Dioscoreales; family Dioscoreaceae; genus Dioscorea; species Dioscorea zingiberensis. The sequence continues at coordinate 21,123,830 of CM048822.1, forward strand.
TATAAACAAGTGGTATCTTTGTTGGGGCTCAACTATTGCCTTGTTGAATTTTTCTCGATATGCTCAAAGGACTTTGTGGTGTAGGAGTGAGGTCCCTGGATGTTGTTTTACCCCTTTGCCACTAAGTTGCCGAATTACAGTCCTCCCTATTGTAGCCGGGGTGGCGTTCTATACTGCCTAATTCGGGGTCATGTCCAGTTATATTGAGGTTGTTGCTAAGCTCCGGCTTGTTGATTTCCAAGTTGCCAGTATCGATAATGTCACGCCCCGACCCAAATCCCGGGCCTCGAGCACGTGATAGATCGGCCGTACCTAAATGAAGACAAACCCCACTCGGATACAAGGTCTAAGTAATCATAAAGCGACAACAAATATAATAAGATAACATAATCATAATACCAGAGTCTACAAACTGGAATGAAATAAAAAGGTTTAACACCCTAGAATGTCAAATACATAAAAAGGCCCTAGCAGGGTTCTAAAAGTCTCATCCTTACTCCAAATGAAATAAGAAGTTCGCAAACCTCAGTAAAAGGTCTCCCACCCCATATACCGCTCCCGAGTCCGAGTCAACTACTCCTCAAGATCGGAAAAGAAATCATAAAGTGGATGAACTTTAGAAAGAAAAGCTCAGTAAGTGCCCCCGTAGAGAGTACAATGAAACCATGCAATAGAAAGAAGGATAAACCAAAATAGAGATAGTCAATAAATCAAATGACTTAGTCAAATAAGCGGGGACCACGCCACCACACCATCCAATAACTGGGAGTCTGAAACCTAACCCCAAAGAGTTTAACAATGGTAGGGACAACTATCAACAACTACAAACTCAAGCTCAAATGAGAGATCCAAGGAAGACGCTCGAAGTAT